>ML260267.1:0-72372 GCA_005239495.1 Nicotiana undulata | reverse complement strand
TACATTGCATTGTGAGGAAGAGAGTAAAAGCACGAAGGGTGATGCCGTGCCATTGTTTACTTTTCGGATATTTATACTTGCTTCGTTGGCTATTGTGTTAGATTGCCTCCCTTGTTTACTTCTATCTGTCAATTAGACTGCTTCACTTCACTTGTTTCCCATTTACTGCTCCCGTATCCCTTACTTTTATCTGTCCACATTGAGCTTCAAGGTATGCCACTAGCGTTCGTGGACCCTGGAGCCTCTTCTGCTATTGTGTCATATTGTCTTACTTCTCTTTCAGTTCTAAAGACAATACTGTATTTCCTTTCAGACTTGTATTTAATATTCTTATAGATAGTCCGTGAGGTTGTGATACCCCGGTTTTGGGATTTTTGCGATATTGTTGTCTTTATCGTTTCATTATGTGTTTTGAAATATTATTACTTTTCTGTTGTAAAACTTTCGAAGTGAATCGAGATGTTTCTGTAAAAGTTGAAAGTTCATGATTCGGGATATTCCAGTAAAGGTTTGAAGGTTAATGGCTTTACATACTGTTACGTTGTTTATAGATGACAAAATGTTGTGTACGTTGGCTTGTCTAGCGGGTTCAACGTTAGACGCAGTCACGGTCTGAAAGGTGGGATTTTGGGTCATGACACTTTTTTTTTCATTTTCTTCTGAATTTCTATCTTTTTTAATGCTTTTTTTTTAATTTTCGAAAGAAAGACTTATAAAGAAGAAAGAATTTTTCTTTTATTTTGAATTTATGAAAGAAATATTTTTAAAGAAAATATTTTTGAATCTTGAATTTTTATTTTCAATTTTCGAAAGAGTAATGAAATATTTTTAGATTTTTGAATTTGTTTTTTTTAATTCATTTTTTTCAAACTTTTTGAAAGAAAGATTTCTAAAGAAGAAAGAAAATATCTTTTGGATTTTGGATTTTTTATTGAATTTTTGGGACAAAAGACTTCTAAGAAAAATAGAAAATATATTTTTGAATTATGATTTGATTTTCTTTTCGAAAGAAAGACTTCTAAAATGAAAGAATATATTTTTGGTTTTAAATTTTGTTATTTGGGATTTTCTAAGAAAAAACTTCTAAAGAAGAAATTAAAGAATTTTTATTTTTGATTTTTGAAATGGTGTCTCAAAGAAAGACTTCTCTAAAGGAGGAAGTAAAGGAAAATATTTTTTTGGATTTTTGGTTTTGGTTTTTATTGATTTTTTTAAGAAAGACTTCTAACGAAAAAAGAAAATATTTTGTATTTTTGGTTTTGTTTTGTTGAATTTTGGGAAAAGGACTTCTAAAAAAAAGGTAGAAAATATTTTTTGGATTTTGATTTCATTTGTTTTCTTTTTCTAACGAAAGACTCCTACACATAAAATATTTTTTGGTATAATAATTTTTTTATTTTTTATTTGGGGGAATTTTTTAAAATAAAGACTCCTAAAGAAGGAATAAAGAAAAATATTTTTGAATTTTTAAAAAAATGGGGGACCGGAACCGATGAGGTTTGCCCACGTATCTCACATCCGGTAAGAACCAGACCCGCATAGTTCTTCCAGACGGAACAGGGAAAACATGTCTTTTTTGAAAACATTGGCTTATTTTCTTTTTCTCTTTTTTTTTTTAAAGATTTCGGCGGAGTTTCGAAAATTTTCAAATACCTAACCTCTCACCCTTGTTTTTTTTTCGATTTTTTTAATTTATTTATTTTCTTTCTCATTCTAGAAGCCAGTCAACATGCAAGTCGAAATAAACAGATACGCAAGTAGCACGTAAGATGCATCAGACTGGTATTTTTAATTGGGTATACCTGTCCTAGACGGACCCAACCCCTGTGTTGAGTCCTCTAAGTCAAATGCACGTGATGCAAATAAAATGTTCCTACTAGGGATCCGACATGAGGCTATGTTATTCTAGGTTTGAACTCTGGGGTGTTTTGTTCTAGACCTGGCTTACCCGAGCGGACAACTCGAGTCGAGGGGTGGGGGGCAGTGTACCGGGAATGCAGAAGCTTCACCAGCTTTGCAACTTGTCCGAACCTCGTTCTAAAATTAGGATATGACTCTAACAGAAAAGAAGCCACGCGAAGCGCACGCTACCCAGAAGATTTAGAAGACTCATAGAGAAGAAGGGTTTCATAACAATTTTATATACAGTTCACATAATATCAAAGCGGTAAAAAGCGGCATTTAGCACATTAGGCTCAAACGCGTAAAACAATTAGACAATCATGAAAGCCAATCATAACAGCTATTCTAAGCTCGAATTCTTGAACCCTGAACCAGAGATTCTGGGTTCTAATCCCCAGCAGCGTCGCCAGAGCTGTCACACCTCCTTTTTCCTCCCGGTAAGGGTGGGATAAGGGAATTTTTCCAATTAAAGTGACATAATCGATTTTGGAATTTATTTGTTGATTTTCAGAGTCGCCACCCAGATTTTACGGTGTTCCGGGACATCATTTGCTTATTGAAATCCCAAACCGAGGAAACATTGACTCTGTTTAAAATGTCTGCGAATCAGAAATCCGGTAATGAATTTTGTTAACCCGGGAAAAGGTGTTAGGCACTACCAAATTCCGTGGTTCTAGCACGATCGCTTAACTATTGATATTTGACCTAATTATCTGATTATTTACATATTTTAAACCTATTGTGCATTTTAACCTTTTTTACTTTTTAGCCACTTTTAATATTTATGGATTATTCTGAAACAAGCCACGATGGCGTGCACTTGTCGTTTTTGGACACGTTGTAAACGCGCCACATGAAATGCACCCGCAATTTACAACGTGTTAATTTTTATTATAGTTTGAAGTTGTGGTCGAGTAGCAAGAGTTGCAAACCCGAGTATAGATTATGTAATCATGACTATGATCACAATGATTTAATTACTTATATGAAGCAACACTATTATTTTTCATAAGTTCTTTATTTTTCCTAAGGTCTGAGATTATAAATAAGGCAAGGGATTTGTGGAGAGGTCAAGAATATTTTAGTTATTTAAAGTATTGGCAAGATTATCCACACTTAGGAACATTCGCAACTTACCACTCTATATTTGAAATTATGGGACATTTATCCATTATGGAAGAATGGACTAATTATTAATCCATTGACTAAAATCGTTGGACTTGCCACATTGAACTTGTCCAACCCATATATCACTAAAACAACACATAGACCCATATTTCATCATAAAGATTATCAAGCTTAACTCAATTCTTCAGCTCATTGTGCCTAGGAATCAAATTCAAGGGACTCACAAACTAATAGATAAAGAAACATTGTATTTATTCATTTCAACCAAACATACACACAAAATAAATCTTTCATAGAAATCAGCCAACAATACGACTTGAAACTATAATAAGGATAAAGATGGACCCTAGGAAGGAGCTGACGTTACATATTCAGATTCAACACTCAACGAGATGTTCTCAAACCATTATATGCATATTTGTAGAAATTTATTGCCAATTGAAATAAGACCATTAATGACAAAGAGATTCACTCATTTTTGACATAACAATGGCTCAAAGTCAAAGGGAGGTACCTGATTGTGCAGAGATTAAATCCAAAATGCTAAATAAGAGGCTAGATGAGAAATGAACTTAGCAAAACAGAGCAGCAACAGATCCGAATAAAAGCAGCAGCAAATCTTCTTTAGAGCAAGATTATTGGAAATCTGCTGTCTATTCTCCATGAGAGTCTCACGCTTATACTGGAAAATGTCGTGGAAAGAAAAGCCTGAATACTACTGCAACGAAAGCAATCCATTTCCCAACCTTTCCTTTGAAGAAGTGGAATAACACTGAAGGGAAACTGAAGAAAATATAAGGGATTAGAAGTCCGGTCAGCATATTTGTTCTCCAGTTTGTCCGGTCCAGTATCAGCAAATAAATGGCAGCAAAGGAGGAGGCCCATTTGAGAAGAAGTACAAAATCCTAGACCACCAATTTTAGTAGCATGATCAAATAGCTTCTTAGCAGCTAACTTGAGCTCGTTGATGTCTTCATTAATCAATTTGTTAGTGTCTTCATCAGTTTTCATTGCCAAATAATCCATTCTCACCATTTTTCCTTCACTTCACCTCAATCGTACTAGATAATTGATATGTGGATGTGGATGTGGAATTTCATTTCAATAATTGTGCATTTCTTGCGGGAGTGAATGATGTGGTGGCCATATGCATTTCAATTCTGAACTCATGCGCAGCCTCTAGAATCTGGACCCCAAACTTCTCGAAGCTATTTCAAAGAGCCGATCTTTTTTTTTCTAAGGTAGGGATCTCTTTTTTCTATTTCATTTTGGTCTAGTCTATATGTTGAGAGGGTGAGTAAGAAGAATGGGGAGCGAACGGCACCTCTTAGGGTGGGGAGTCCCTCTAATTTTGGTCTAGTTTAGATTTTAGGAAAGTGGAGTTTTTAAAGACAGGTATTTTGTTGGGCCTGAGATTTTTGGGCCCTAAAATGGGGTCAATTTGAAATAAAAGGCCAAATTGTTCTTTCAAAAACGGTCACCCTACTACTAATTGAATTTATTTTGCAGAAAGACTAATTAGCATTTTAACTAATTAATTAGACTAATTGATTAATGCTAATGAATATTTTTGTGACTTTTTATATATTAATTCATCAATTAAAGAGTGATTAATTCCTAAAGATGCAAATTAAACCTAAGATGACATGAAATGAAAAAGTGGCAATTTTTATGATTTTTCTATAATTTTAAAGTATTAAACATGCATGAAATGCAACTAAATAAAGAAAAACTCCCAAAATACATAAAAATTATTTTTGAATTATTTTTAGGAGTAATTTCCACGTGAGGCAAAAATTGGGTGCTCACAACAACAACAAACTCAATTTTATCCCAACATGTGGGGTCTGGGGAGGGTAGTCTGTACGAAGACCTTACCCCTACCTAATGTAGGTAGAGAAACCGTTTTCAATAGACAGTCGGCTCTAGAAAAGCAAGAAGAAGAAGAGGAAAGCAAGGAAGGAACAAAGAAGGAAAAGCAATGCACTGAATCACATTTAACACCATAACATGCATGTTTTCCAAACAATTCACTCAAGGCATCATCCAAGACATAAAGTACCAACTAGGATGAAATGAATATGTTTTTATGCCTGCATAACAAGTATTAATGCAACAATCAATGAATTCATCGTTAAATCATCAAGACTGCACAATCTCTACTCTATACGAGTGCCTAACATAAAGACCCTCACTAAGCACATACCAAGTGCTTGCACACACAAAGCTTAAAGTAACATGGGTTATCACTTGATTACGGGTCGAATCCTAGTCCAAGCACTGATCGAATCAAAAGACAACGATCATCATAACTCAGCCAAAATGGCCTGGCGCCCGAGTCACCTCAATAGACATACCTCTCATCCCAATATGGGTCCTGGAATACGCCTCATCAAAATATGAATATTAACACGACTATCATTCATTAATCTATTCACATCTCAATTTGCCGATATCTCACAGTGTTAGAAATCAATATACCGAACATATTATACAAACCTGCCTCAAATCCACTCAAACTTGTGTCACAAGGAAAACAACAACATGTGAGATAATATTAAGAAGTATACTAAGATAGTGATATACCATACGAATATAATATCATCACTAAAAGGTATGAGTACAATCAAGGCAAACAGCTCAACATAGCAAAGTAGCCTTATCATGTCTCAAATGGATAAGAACATATCTTAGACATGATTTCTAGCATGAATAATGGCCAAAGTAATCATACAAATAGAGAAAATACGGTAACGCGAAGGCATGAGGGAAAAACAAGGCACATAATAGCCTAAAGTCTACCTGGATCATGAATAACCTTGGAATATGCATATACGCTCATCACCATGTACGTGTGTCACCCCTAACACATTGAAATCATCTTAGTCTACGGGAAAAATACCCCCAAGCCAAGTCTAGGAAAGATACTTACCTTAAAGCCCCGATAATCAATACTCCAAAAAATCCTTGCCTCTCGAATTGGCCTCTAACGGGTCAAATCTAGTCAAAAATAACTCAATAACGTCAAACAAGGATAGAGGAATCGATTTCAAATAATAAAGTTTCAATCTTTAAGAAAATGCACAAAGTGAACAAAAAAGGCAACCTGGGCCCACTTCTCGGAATCCTACAAAGGTCAAAAATCCCGACTACTCATTAGAATACAAGTCTGAATATAAAGTTTAATACTAATATGACTCCACATCAGTGTTCAAATCTCCATTTTCACTCTCCGAAACCATATTCAAAATCCCCAAATTTCTTTTTCAAATCCTATTAGTATACAACAACAACAACGACCCAGTAAAAATCCTACCAGTGGGGTCTGGGGAGGGTAGAGTGTACGCATACCATACCCCTACCCCGAAGGGTGTATAGAGGCTATTTCCGGGACACCCTCGGCTCATGGACACTAGATCTATAACAACAAAAAAACCTATAAAAAAATATCAGCAACGTGAGAGGCAACAAATAAATGGAAAACAGTAACACAGACATTATGAAAAGGTGTGAAACACAACATATATCGCTAGAAGTGCTAGACAAAACCCTATCATACTCGCCGGTACAAAGAGGGAAACATGGAGAAAGAGGAAAACCGCTCTACTACCCCTTAACCTACAACCATAATGCTCAACCTCCACACCTTCCTATGAAGAGCTATGTCCTCGGAAATCTGGAGCCGCGCCATGTCGTGTCTGATCACCTCGCCCCAATACTTCTTAGGTCGCCCTCTACCTCTTCTCTTACCTGCTAATACAAACCTCTCACACCTCTTAACCGGGCATCTAGGCTTCTCCTTTGCACGTGCCTGAACCATCTAAGTCGTGTTTCTCGCATCTTGTCGTCCACCGGAGCCACGCCCACCCTCTCCCGAATATCTGCATTCCTAATCTTATCCGGTCTAGTGTGCCCACACATCCATCTCAACATCCTCATTTTTTCTACTTTCATCTTCTGGATATGTGAATTCTTGGCCAACATAGCCAGTCTAACCACCGCTCTATAGAACTTACCCTTTGAGTTTTGGTGGCACATTCTAGTCATATAGGACTCCAGACGCTAACCTCTATTTCATCAACCCCACCCCAATACAGTGTGTAACATCCCCGTCGATCTCCCCATCTCCAAAGATAATAGACCCTAAGTACTTACAATTTTCTCTCTTGAGGTGACCCTTGAGTCAAGCCTGACTTCCACGTCTGTTTCCCCCGTCACGCCGTAAACTTACATTCCACATATTCCGTCTTAGTCCTACTCAACTTGAAACCTTTAGACTCCATGGCCTGCCTCCATACCTCCAGTTTCCCGTTAATGCCGCCTTAGGTCTCTTCAATCAAAACTATATCATCAGCGAACAACATAGACCTGTCACGACCCCAAATCCTATCTGGCCGAGATGACGCCTATCGTGGAACTAGGCTAGCCACTATCACATAATTACACGTTTCCTTTAATAACATTTTTCGAAATCATTAATAATTCCTCATAATAAGTATATAATTTTCTAAATCTTTAAGCAGCATAAATAATCTAACAGTCTATTACCAATCCCCAGAACTGGAGTCAACAGATCACGAGCATCTAAGAAAAATACTAGCACTACTAATGTCATAATACAATGTCTCAGAACAAAATACTAAGTACTAAATAAAGGAAGGGAAATGGAGAAGCTGTGTACGCTGGACACCTACCTCGAAATCCCGAATGCTGATGCCGAACGAACGCAAATGAGTAATGCTCAGAACCAGTACCTGGATATGCACACAAAGGTGCAGGGAGTAATGATGAGTACGCCAACTCAGTAGTAATAAAAATAATCAAGTCTGAAGATAAGAAACACACAGTAACAAAACACCAATTCACAAATAGTAAAATATTGAGTCTTAATAAAGTATACATTTGGTACATATGTTTGAAAACCAATTCCCGTAAAAATCATTTGAACAAGTATTTTCCAATGTTTCTCAGTAAAATTCCCAATATATCAGTATAAAAGGATGAAATGAATCGTAATCATAACTCAGCAGAAATATCATCATAAATCGCCCCTCGGGCCAAATCATCACTCATAAATAGTCACTCAGCACCTCACCATCACTCAGTGACAATCACTCAGCACCTCACAGTCACTCATACCTCCCAATCACTCGGCACTCAGCACTCGGCACTCGCACTCAGTAGGTACCTGCGCTCACTCGGGGTGTACAGACTCCGGAGGGGCTCCTACAGCCCAAGCGCTATAAATAGCCAAGTCATGGAAATAATCACGCAGGCTCTCGGCCTCTCTCATATCATAAATATCCTCACAATATTGGCCATCGGCCTCACTCAGTCAGATATTCTCAACATGCCACTCGAGCCATAAATAAACGGGGTTCTCGACCTAAATAGTATTTTATATCATGGATAATAATATCAACTATACTGAGTGTCAAAACAGTTCAACAATAATGACTGAGTATAAATCATGGTTACTACGTGAGGAATATCAGAAAATAGCCCCCAAGGGGTTAAAGAAGATCGACACTAGGCCCCAAACATGGCTTACAACCAAATATAGCAAAATATGGTAATACTATTTAACATATGATTTAAAAGCAGTTTCGCAACTCAATAGTTGCCTCATAAGGAACCAATTTCCAATTTCCCAAGTCGTGCACGCACCACACTCGTCATCCAATGTGTGCGTCACTCCAACACAGTGAAATAATGTAATGTCTGGGGTTTCATACCCTCAGGACAGGATTTAAAGACATTACTTACCTCAAACTAGCCCGAAAAGCTACTCTGCAATACTCTTGCCCTCGAATCGGCTCCCGAATGCTCCAAATCTATCAAAATCAGATTTATCACATCAAAATACGCTAGGGAGATGAAACCCAATCGAAAAATATCAACTTTATGCATAATTCCCGAATTTGGCCAAAACTCGACCCCCGGGTCCACATCTCGGAACTCGATAAACTTTATACCAAAATGATCCTCATCCTATCACGAGTATATACATATAAAGAACGCTGAAATCGGATTCCAAATGGCCCCTCAAATCATCCTTAGAAGGTCTCTTAATCTCAAGCCCTAGTTCTCCCTTTTTCCACTGATTTCTCCCAATTAAACACTACTAATTAGGTCCTTAATCACATATAATCGAGTTATGAAGTCCAAAAACCTTACTGCAATGAGGAACAACCGTTTCCCTCTTCAAAATCTCTCCAAAAGCTCTAATCCCGTTCAAAAATGGTAAAAAAGTGGGCAAGGATCGTGAATGGGCTTTTTATATATTGCCCAGGCATTTCTTTATCGCGATCGCGGACATCCAGTCGCGATCGCGGAGCACAACTTAGGGAAGCCCTCATTTAACCTTACGCGATCGCAATTCATCATCCCATAAAACTACGCGGTCGCGAGCCTTCCCACGCGATCGCGAAGAACAACTAGGCTCTCTCCTCACACGCCCTTCAACTCTACGCGATCGCGAACTCCACTATGCGATCCACTACACAACATACTCAACCCACGCGATCGCGACCTCCTCCATGCGATCGCGATTGAAAAAAATCTGCCCTCCCCCAGATGACCCTATGTGATCGCAAATATCCTCCCGCGATCGCGTATAAGGAAACCAGCAACAGAAATTGCAGCAGCAACAACAGTTCTTCTAAGGCCGAAAATGCCCGTTTGATCATCCGAAACACACCCGAGGCTCTCGGAACCTAAATCAAACCTACCAACACATCCCATAACATCATTCAAACTTATTCGAGTCTTCGAAATGCCAAAAACAACACAAAAACACCAAAATCACATCGAATTCAAGCCTATGAAGTTTTAAATTTCTAAATTCCACCAACGATGCCGAAACCAACCAAAACACATCCGATTGACCTCAAATTTTGCACACATATCCAAAATGACATTACGAACCTACTCCAACTGTCGCATTCCAACCCTAATAGCCTATTTTCCACTGCCGGCCGGAAATCACCAAAAACTAACTTTCGCAAATTTAAGCCTAATTCTACACCAAACATCGAAAATACATTTCGAACATACTCCTAAGTCCCAAATCACCTAACGAAGCTATCCAAACCATAAAATACGCATTCCGAGATTGTTTACCAATAAGTCAACTCTTAGTTGACCTTTCAAACTGTAAAGCTACTTTTTGAGACTAAGTATCTCAATTCTCACTACAACCATTCTGAACCCGAGCCAACCGACTCCAATACATCCTAAACAGTATAACCAAGGCATGACAAGGAAAAACAGTAATAATAATGTATATTCTACGGAACGACCAGCCGGGTCATTACATTCTCCCCCTCTTAAACAAACGTTCATCCTCGAATGGGTCTAGAAACATACCTGGAGTCTCAAACAAGTGAGGATATCTACTTCGCGTCTCCCGCTCGGTCTCCTAAGTAGCCTCCTCCACTGGCTGACCTCTCCACTGTACCTTCACTGAAGCTATATCCTTAGACCTCAACTTTCTGACCTGACGACCCATGATGGCCACTGGCTCTATGTCACGCCCCAAAACCTATGGGTTGTGATGGCGCCGGACACCACTGTCGGGCAAGCCAATTCTTTAATTCGTTAAAATACCTTCCTGTCTAATAATTTCGAAATCGTTGCCATTATTTCATTTCATAATCAAGTAAATAAATTTCTATAGATTAAATACAACAGGAGATCCATTTAACCCCATAAACAAGACTCAACACGTCCCCAGAACCCGGTGACACAAGTTCATGAGCAGTTTCTAAGAATTTATACAATTATACAACGCTTGTCCGAAAAACAAATTGGACAAAGGCAATAAATAAGAAAATGTAAGTACATAGGAGGGAGACTCTAGCATCCGCGGAACGACTCTGGATGAATGCAGCCCGTGTGTTCCCAAAGCAATCACTGTACTATAAAGGTACTTGTGCAACAAAAATGCACAGAAAGTTTAGCATGAGTACATATACATATATGTACCCAGTGAGTATCCCGTCTAAACTCGAAGAAGTAGTGACGAGAGGTCGACTTGACACTCACTAAGGTCCAACAGTAATAGCAGAAGGAAGAATATAAGGAGAGTTGTAGACATGTAAATAGTGTATAACAACTATTAAGAAAACACAGAGTTTCCAAATAAAATACTGCAAGAAATGACAACTTACCCTTTCTCTTTACACCAAACATCTGTCACATCATAAATCAGGAGAACAGTATTAAATAGCCATGCACACACAGGAGTAAGATAACCGGCCGGAGTCGTAAGGAAGAATAGCTATGCACTGTCCGGGATCGACCGGCCCGTACCAAGAGTGCATGCTTCAGAGTACCCATATCAAGAATAGTTATGCACTGCCGGGGATCGACCGGCCTGTACCGAGGTGCATGCTTACCATAATCATGTCTACGTACTGCCGGGCATCGATCGGCCCGTACCAAGAGTGCGTCTATCAAGGCGATCATATCATATCATAATCGTAGTATAACTTCGTCCATGCACTGCCGGGGATCGACCGGCCTGGACCAAGAGTGCATCCTTAAATAAATTCCCTGTGCACTGCCGGGGATCGACCGACCCGTACCAAGAGTGCACTATGATACCGCCGTGGAATACGACCCGCTCCCATAAGATTGAAGGAAGGATTTACACTCCGCTCGCGGAAAGTAAATTGCTAAGCGGTCACATGCGCACATAAAGTATTAACTTCTACTTCCATAACGTATTCTTTTCAATTATTCAAGCTCACAAAATCTCGGGGAAACAATCATATCTTACATGAGTACAAAAGCTTATAAGTAAATTCTTTTCCTTTCATAGTACCTTTCATTTCATATTTAAAAATAAAGCAATTTCCTTCGTATTGATTAAATAAAACCGTTCCTTTCATTTGGTTTTTACAATAGAACAACTTCCTTTCATATTGCCTCAACAGTAATCACAACACATAATACATACAAGGTGCAAATAAGACACATAAAGGCATGCTCGTGGGTCCTAAAGCTACCGGACTTATCAGTATAGTCGCCACGTACGGACTCTCGTCACTTGGTACGTACGCGGCCCCCACAACATGTATACATAGCAAATAATGAACCTATGGGGATATTGCCCCCTTACGAGGTTGGAAAGGAGACTCACCTCGCTCCGAAGACTCACCGCTGTCTTTCAACCTTCTACGACGCCTCCAATGGTTGCACAATGAGCCCAAACTATCCAAATAATGATAATTTAATGAAAATATACTCAATTAATCGCAACAAATTTCAGATTCCCAAGTTCCTTCGTCCAGCTCAATGAAATGACCAAAATGCCCTCGGGCCCACGTGCCCGGACTTCAAAATTTCTTGAATATGATCTCTACCCGAAGCTTTACTAGTTCGAATACACAATTTACTCCAGCATTTATACCTAATTTGAGGCTAGAATCAAATTTCTAGGTTTTCTTTTAAAATTCCCAAATTTTCCACAATTTCCCATATCAAATATATATAATAACCTTGTATTTTGATTGGAAATGAGTAGAATATCTTACCTCTTGATGCTTGAAGAAAAATCCTCTTTGAAATCCTCCAAAATCGTCCATAGCAATTGAAAATGGGATAAGAAATGCTAAGAACCCGTTTTAAAAAAGAACACTGCCCATAAATCCTCCTGTGCGATCGCACAACATGCTCCGCGATCGCACAGGCCTTCCATGCTGCCTCCCAGTTCCTCATGTGCGTTCGCACGCCCATTTCTGCGTTCGCACAGGCCAAGTGCCTCATAGCCTCCCGCACCCTTGTGCGATCGCACTGCTATCCCTACGGTCGCACATGCCAAGTTTCATCCTCATCCGCGATCGCATTGCACCTTCTGCGATCGCATTGGAAATTTACCCAGCTCCCAAAAATCCTTCTCCGCGATCGCATAACTGAAGCCGCGATCGCACAGTGTCTTTAAAACACCAAAAATACAACGGCACCAAAACACTTGGAAATAACCTGGAACCACCCCGAAACACACCCGAGGCCCCCGAGACCCCGTCCAATCACACGACTCAATCCCATAACATCCCACGGACTTGTTTGAGGCTTAAAATCACATCAACCAACGCCGAAATCACGAATCGCATCGAAATTCAACTTTATGAACTTTGGAAATTTCAAACTTTCACATTTGATGCCGAAACCTATCAAACCACGTCCGATTAACTTCAAATTTTGCAGGCTAGTCATATTCGATATTACGGACCTGGTCCAACTTCCGGAATCGCATCCCGATCCTGATACCAAAATTTCCATTTCCGGCCGAATTCTTCAAAATCCTTTAATTTTCTAACTTTAGCCAAATGACCTTAAATTGGCGTCCGGATATCCGAATTCACTTCCGATCGCGCTCCCAACTTCAGAATCACATACGAAGCTATTCCCAGACTCGGAATCCCAAACGGACATCAATATCATTGAAAAGAGCTTCAAACCAAACTTAGGAAATTCCTTAAAAATACTGACTTTCCACAATATACGCTGAACTGCTCCCGGATTATCCAAAACATGTTCCGGGCATACGCCCAAGTCTGAAATCATCATACGAACCTACTGGAACCTTCGAATCCTGATTCCGAGGTCGTTTACTCCAAATCCCTGCCTTACTCGATTTCTTCAACTTAAGACTTCTGTAATGAGAATTCCCCTTTAAATTCAACTCCGATCTTCCTGAATTTCAAATCCGACCATACGCACAAGTCAATATACCTGAAATGAAGTTGTTCATGACTCCCAACTGCTGAACGACGCGCTGGATCTCAAAACAACCGGTTGGGTCGTTACATTCTCCCCCACTTTAACAGTCCTCGAACATGCCAATAACTGACCCAGAATTACCTGGAATCACTGTTTAACACCTCGTGCACCTGCCCGTGCTACCACAACCCATTTGAGCACATAAGCTTGACCAAATCTGAAGATATCCTCCTTTATTCATACAATAAGCTCTGAACTTAGTTCTAACATCTGAAATTCTCTGTCAGGCCTGTTTCGAACATTTGAACACCGAATTAACTTCCACACGAGGCACCAGAACACAACTGCATGCCGTTGCTGAATTAGCACCATACACTGCCTGATCCATTATCTGACCAGAATGACGCTCCCTGAATCGTAATAGTCAACACTCTGCGACTTTGATGCTCTCAAAGCACCTTATACGATACATTCATACATTTTGTTATAATGCTGACGATATCACCACAACAGAGGAGATGTACAGAAATTCATAACCATCTACAGAGCTAACCACACGTTGAAATCTTTTCTCTAAGCTTAGATCATTATCTCATTGCAAATCAATAATGGGAATTCCCTGCAATATGCTTGCATAATCTTATCACACCGATCCAAGATCTATAAACCTCGTCTCGCCCAGTATAAACTATTCAGTCAACCAGTCACCCCAAACACGGCCATAAGGCCTCACGCGATGCCACAATGCGCTGATAGGCCACAATTCGAACACGACACATAAGGAAATGACATCAGGAATGGACTATTTGATTCCCGCTATAAATAAAAATATGAACTTCCCTCAGAAAGTTATGAAGTAAAACACAAGAAAATAATTACAGGAGCCTCGCTCAACATCACATTATTGCGGCGTGCAACCTGATCCAGATAACATACTCGTGGCGGTGTGCCACCCGATCCCATCATAAGATTTATATAAGGAAATATATACAGAGCCGAATTGCTCACACTTGCAAATCACTGAATATCGGTCACAAGCACGCTAAGTGCATAATATCATTATAGGGAGACTGATAGAGCCATATGCTACAAACTTGAGCCTAACTGAGGTGAGGCATATAACTACGCGGAATCTCGACACATAAGAAATTATCAAACCGTTGCACAACTCGCGCGACACAATCACAATATCACATGGATTTGAGTAAGGAGGAACAACACCTACTATTCCAATACCCCGTCCTTGAGGAGTGCCATACTAAAATTAACACCTCTGACTCGCATGAAGCCTAAAATCTTGTTTAAGTCCATTCACTCACTTCAAGCCGATTCTACTCTCATTGAACTAGGCTGATAGACTTACCTGGGTCCAAATAACCCGCTTTCTTCTTCTTATACACACGAGGACAACCATCATAGCTGAGGTAAACACCCCACAGTCCACAACCAACTGAGTCGAATGCCTTCCAGGCATACATTCTCAAATAAGCAATATTATACTTCCTTATACTTAGTCTAAATCTGCAATCAATCAGGTACCTATAGGTCACGCTTACACAATCTTCCCGTGGTCACACTCCCACGAATTTCCACACAAGGCAACAAGTATGCACATTCATACCACCGATCATCCTAAGGCTGTAAAACAATTCAAGGACTCGTAATCAGGATACCAAGTCTCTTTCGCCAACACCGATCTCAGGTGACACCGAAGACAACATCAACTTATTCTCGACATTCAAATCCCTTGTTCTTGCTCCCCTGAGCTCATGACATCCTTGTTAACACCGAACTGCAATCTTGATTCTTACTTCCAGTTACATACCGCTTATTGCACATAACATGCCAATTTGGAATAGTATAGGAAGTTCCATCATAACTCCTGAACCACCAACAGGATGAACACTTCATCACATATAGAAACCTTTTATTTGCTTCAACTCATGAGAACCATAACAACACACAAGTGAGTTCTCACCATCACAATATATGCAAATCCTCAAGTTGTGGACCGAACCACCATACCCCTTCCGGATCCGCCTACACCTGACAGGCCGTAGCACTTGAATGCTTCCAACCGAAATCTATTACGACGGCCGACGGCCCCACACACATCTGCACAAACCATACACATACTCAAACACAGAGAAAGAGCTGATCCCTGCTGTACATTTACCATTTCAACCAAGGCTAACCAATCCATCTTCTTTTAATCATCGCAATTCCCTCAGAGGTAGTAACTTCTTTCAACTCATAGCAACTCAACCCTCACTCATCCTGAGTGACCTTGAATCACGAGACCATGCTACCTAAATTCTGCAACTCGTCTCACAACCTCCTGAAAACCTTTCTACAACCTGGAGTCTATTCTCTTACTCCTCTGATACTATCCAGCTTGCTGAAATAACATAGAACCCTCCAACCATCTTCCTTCCCCTTAGAGACTATACTGCAGAAGCTCGCTTCTTAATTATACTGTTGCCTGAAACCCTTAAACACCGCATTCTCTAACTTTCGAATTCATCAGGACCACTACTGAGAGTCACCCACTCTGACTGGCCCCGAATACAATCAACCCCAAGGCTCTTCTAGCACATGAATATTCCCTCAATGAAGCACGTGACTAAGTCACTTCCCTTACAACTTGCCTATACCATAAGCACAAATTCTAAATTTTCCAAAGCCTAGCCTTGGTCCAATAGGCCCAACTTCGCACATTTATCACATGCCATGCTCAATTACCGCCTCACTCCTTTCTCTTAGTTGTAACATCTTGCCGATATGCCGATAAATCCACAATCCCATGAGAGCACAATCCTACGACCCAACTGCAGGTGGTGGGACTCCCCCACTTAGCCCGAAGCTACTTCTTGCACTGCTCTAGACCCTTATGAGATCCTTTCTCCTTTTTTGACATGACCTTGTTCCACCAATCCATCCAATTCTTCCAAATTCTACTGTTAGCCCTCCTTGAATATTTGAATTTTCTAACACCATTCACACATTCTACCTCCTACTGACTAGCTACTAGGACTCCGCACAGAACTTACCAACCCTACAAGCGCTAACCTAATCATAGAAGACAACCCACCCGAGGAAACTAGCCAACTGACGCCTACCATTACGCTATGCTTCGCTCTTTCTACAATACCAATACCCCCATCCTGAGCATGTACCCATTTACCCACCTTACCAATCCGTTCGCTCCTCCTGCACATCTACTAACTGCACTACTACATCTTTTGATTCACCGCTATGCTTCCGCTCTCCCACTTGGTCAAACTTATTCTCTCAAGCGTTACCTGACTCCCTCTCCTTACACCTGATATTTTAGAATTGGCACCACCGCCCAGCACTTCTCACATATCTTCCTCCGTCGGATGGTGCCCACTTGCTGCCTCAATTCAATACCATTCTCCGTAGCTCTTAAACCTATAGATCCCCACAACTTTAAATCTTTACGAAGATCATCTTCCTCGAGCCGCCTTCATTAAAAGTAACTGTTCAATTCTGAACCACTACACACCACGATCTCTGACAACCGCTTCCTTAACACCGTTTCACAGCACTCTAACCCCATGCGACCTAAGATCTATAACACCGGCGAATTTAACATATTCTATTCGATCAAACGGCGATACCACACCACAGGTGAATATTCCCCCTTTCCCAATGACACCCAGCCTCGATACTTTATCAACCCAAACCAGACCATTCATAATCCAAATGCCTTTCCTCTATCGGAACTACAAATACCGAAATCTCGAAACCATACTCTGAGAAGACCTCCCTTCAAGCCATTCATCACCCCCAACACATGGGCAAGCATTCTACCGCCATATCAACATCGTGCAATAACCAATCGAAACATCATCACTATCCGAGCATAGCCTCAAGGCTCTCAGAAACACAACTACTGAGCTGAAATAACATCATATTCTTCTGTAGGGCGATAACAACAGTCCATTCGAGTATGCATGAAGAACATCACACATCGCATCTGTAGCCCCATTACAATTCCTCAAACTCTCGATTATCGAAAGCGCTTAGCGACGTATAAGATTGATTAGGAAGAAACATAGGCATAAGACTTAAAGGAATCAAGTCGCACGATGAAGAATCAAGAAGGGAAGTACTCCTAACAGCCATGTAGCCTCCCGAAGATAAGTACAGACGTCTCCGTACCGATCCGCAAGACTCTACTAGACTTGCTCATGACTCGTGAAACCTACGGGAACCTAGGGCTCTGATACCACGTTGTCACGCCCCAAAACCTATGGGTTGTGATGGCGCCGGACACCACTGTCGGGCAAGCCAATTCCTTAATTCGTTAAAATACCTTCCTGTTTAATAATTTCGAAATCGTTGCCATTATTTCATTTAATAATCAAGTAAATAAATTTCTATAGATTAAATACAACAGGAGATCCATTTAACCCCGTAAACAAGACTCAACGTCCCCAGAACCCGGTGACACAAGTTCATGAGCAGTTTCTAAGAATTTATACAATTATACAACGCTTGTCCGAAAAACAAATTGGACAAAGGCAATAAATAAGAAAATGTAAGTACATAGGAGGGAGACTGTAGCAGCCGCGGAACGACTCTGGATGAATGCAGCCCATGTAAGTCCCCAAAGCAATCACTGTACTATAAAGGTACCTGTGCAACAAAAATGCAAAGAAAGTGTAGCATGAGTACATATACATATATGTACCTAGTGAGTATCCTGTCTAAACTCGAAGAAGTAGTGACGAGAGGTCGACTTGACACTCACTAAGGTCCAACAGTAATAGCAGAAGGAAGAATATAAGGAGAGCAGTAGACATGTAAATAGTGTATAACAACTATGAAGAAAACACAAGTTTCCAAATAAAATACTGCAAGAAATGACAACTTACCCTTTGTCTTTGCACCAAACATCTGTCACATCATAAATCAGGAGAACAGTATTAAACAACCATGCGCACACATGTGTAAGATAACCGGCCGGAGTCGTAAAGAAGAATAGCTATGCACTGCCGAGGATCGACCGGCCCGTACCAAGAGTGCATGCTTCAGAGTACCCATATCAAGAATAGCTATGCACTGCCGGGGATCGACCTGCCCGTACCGAGAATGCATGCTTACCATAATCATGTCTACGCACTGTCGGGGATCGACCGTCCCGTACCAAGAGTGCGTCTATCAAGGCGATCATATCATATCATAATCATAGTATAACTTCATCCATGCACTCCCGGGGATCGACCGGCCCGAACCAAGAGAGCATCCTTAAATAAATTCCCTGTGCACTGCTGGGGATCGACCGGACCGTACCAAGAGTGCACTATGATACCGCCGTGGCGTACGACCCGCTCCCATAAGAGTGAAGGAAGGATTTACACTCCGCTCGCGGAAAGTAAACTTCTAAGCGGTCACATGCGCACATAAAGTATTAAATTCTACTTCCATAACGTATTCTTTTCAATTATTCAAGCTCACGATATCTCGGGGAAAAAATCATATCTTACATGAGTACAAAAGCTTATAAGTAAATTCTTTTCCTTTCATAGTACCTTTCATTTCATAATTAAAAATAAAGCAATTTCCTTCGTATTGATTAAATAAAACCGTTCCTTTCATTTGGTTTTTACAATAGAACAACTTCCTTTCATATTGCCTCAACAGTAATCACAACACATAATACATACAAGGTGCAAATAAGACACATAAAGGCATGCTCATGGGTTCTAAAGCTACCCGACTTATCAGTATAGATGCCACGTACGGACTCTCGTCACTTGGTACGTACGTGGCCCCACAACATCTATACATAGCAAATAATGAACCTATGGGGACATTTCCCCCTTACGAGGTTGGAAAGGAGACTCACCTCGCTCCGAAGATTCACCGCCGGCTTCCAAACTTCTACGACGCCTCCAATGGTTGCACAATGAGCCCAAACTATCCAAATAATGATAATTTAATGAAAATATACTCAATTAATCGCAACAAATTTCAGATTCCCAAGTTCCTCCGTCCGGCTCAATGAAATGACAAAAATGCCCTCGGGCCTACGTGCCCGGACTTCGAAATTTCTTGAATATGATTTCTACCCGAAGCTTTCCTAGTTCGAATACACAATTTACTCCAGCATTTATACCTAATTTGAGGCTAGAATCAAATTTCTATGAATTTCTAGGTTTTCTTGAAAAATTCCCAAATTTTCCACAATTTCCCATATCAAATCTATATAATAACCTTGTATTTTAATTGGAAATGAGTAGAATATCTTACCTCTTGATGCTTGAAGAAAAATCCTCTTTGAAATCCTCCAAAATCGTCCATAGCAATTGAAAATGGGATAAGAAATGCTAAGAACCCGTTTTAAAAAGAACATTGCCCAGAAATCCTCCTGTGCGATCGCACAACATGCTCCGCGATCGCACAGGCCTTCCATGCTGCCTCCCAGTTCCTCCTGTGCGTTCGCACGCCCATTTCTGCGTTCGCACAGGCCAAGTGCCTCGTAGCCTCCCGTACCCTTGTGCGATCGCACTGCTATCCCTGCGGTCGCACAGGCCAAGTTTCATCCTCCTCAGCGATCGCATTTCACCTTCTGCGATCGCATAGGCCATTTACCCAGCTTCCAAAAATCCTTCTCCGTGATCGCATAACTGAAGTCGCGATTGCACAGGTCTTTAAAAGAACAGAAAATACAGCAGCACCAAAACATTTGGAAATAACCCCGAACCACCCCGAAACACTCCCGAGGCCCCCGAGACCCCGTCCAATCAGTCGACTCAATCCCATAACATCCCACGGACTTGTTCGAGGCTTCAAATCAGATCAACCAATGCCGAAATCACGAATCGCATCGAAATTCAACTTTATGAACTTTGGAAATTTCAAACTTTCACATTTGATGCCGAAACCTATCAAACCACGTCCGATTGACTTCAAATTTTGCAGGCAAGTCATATTCAACATTACGGACCTGCTCCAACTTCCGGGATCGCATTCCGACCTCCATATCAAAATTTCCATTTTCGGTCAAATTCTTCAAAATCCTTCAATTTTCTAAGTTTAGCCAAATGACCTTAAATTGGCGTCCGGATATCCGAATTCACTTCCGATCGCGCTCCCAACTTCAGAATTACCATACGAAGCTATTCCCAGACTCGGTCCCAAACGGACATCAATATCATTGAAAAGAGCTTCAAGCCAAACATAAGAAATTCCTTTAAAATACTAACTTTCCACAATATACGCTGAACTGCTCCCGGGTTATCCAAAACCCATTCCGGACATACGCCCAAGTCCGAAATAATCATACGAACCTGATGGAACCTTCGAATCCTGATTCCGAGGTCGTTTACTCCAAATCCCTTACTTACTCGATTTCTTCAACTTAGGACTTCTGTAATGAGAATCCCCCTTTAAATTCAACTCCGATTTTCCTGAATTTCAAATCCGACCATACGCACAACTCAATATACCTGAAATGAAGTTGTTCATGACTCCCAACTGCTGAACGACGCGCTGGATCTCAAAATGACCGGTTGGGTCGTTACACTCTACCTCATATGACATATCACCCTCGAGCTGAACTGTGCTGAAGTCTAACACATGAGACGGGTCACCAATATACTTCCGGAGCATCGACACATGGAATACCGGATGCACACTCGATAAGATGGGGGGCAAGGCAAGCCTATAATCCACCATGAAAGACATATCCCGTACCTTCCGGTCCGCATAACTCTTCTGCCTAGACTGCGCCATGCGAAGTCGCTCCTGAATCAACTTCACCTTCTCCAACGCATCCTGAACAAAATATGTGCCTAATAGCCTAGCCTCACCTGGCTCGAACCAATCAACCGGAGATCTACACCTCATACCATATAAAGCCTCATACGGGGCCATCTGAATACTAGAATGGTAGCTATTGTTATATGCAAACTCCGTGAGTGGCAGAAACTGGTCCCATGAACCCCCAAAATCAATCACTCAAGCACGCAACATGTCCTCCAAGATCTGAATAGTCTACTCTGACTGCCCGTCGGTCTGAGGATGAAATGATGTGCTCAACTCTACCTGAGTACCCATACCTCTCTGCACGACCCTCCAAAATTGAGATGTGAACTGAGTACCTCTGTCAGAAATGATAGAAACCGGAACTCCATGCAATCAGACAATCTCTCTGATGTAGATCCCATCTAACCGCTTCGAAGTATCAGTAGTACTGACAGGAATAAAGTGCGCAGACTTGGTCAGCCGATCCACAATGACCCAAATAGCATCAAAACCCTTCGAAGTCCGTGGAAGCCCAACTACAAAGTTCATGGTGATCCGCTCCCACTTCCACTACGGAATATCTAACCTCGAAAGTAATCTGCCTGGTGTCTGGTGCTCATATTTGACCTGTTGGCAGTTGAGACACCGTGATACATACTCTACAATATCCCTCTTCATCCGCCTCTACCAATATTTCTGTCTCAGATCCTGATACATCTTCGCGGCACCCGGATGAATAGAATACCGCGAGCTATGGGACTCTGCTAATATCAACTCCCGAAGCCCATCCACATTGGGCACGCAAATACGGCCCTGCATCCTTATAAATCCGTCATCACCAATAATCACATCCCTGGAATCACCTAGATGGACCATGTCTTGAAGAACTAACAAGTGTCGGTCATCATACTGGCGTGCTCTAATCTGATAAAAAAGAGAAGACTTGGAAGCCATGCTAGCCAATACCCGTGGAGGCTCTGACAAATCCAATCTCACCAACTGACATGCTAAAGCCTGAACATCAAGTGCTAAAGGTCGCTTTGCTGCTGAAAGGTAGGCTAGGCTCCCCAAAATCTCTGCTCTGCGACTCTGGGCGCGACTCAGGGCATCAGCCACTACATTGGCTTTCCCCAGATGATATAAAATAGTGAGGTCATAATCCTTGAGAAGCTCCAACCATCTCCTCTGACGCAAATTCAAGTCCTTCTGCTTCAGCAGATAATGTAAGCTACGATGATCGGTGAAAATCTCACACTGCACCTCATACAAATAATGGTGCCAAATCTTCAAGGCATGAACAATGGCAGCTAACTCAAGATCGTGCACTGGATAATTCTTCTCGTGCACCTTCAACTGTCTAGACGCGTAGGCAATCACCCTACTGTCCTGCGTCAATACCTCTCCCAATCCAACTCTAGAAGCATCACAATAGACTGTATAAGAACCCGAACCAGTAGGCAAAACCAATACCGGAGCTATGGTCAATGCTGACTTGAGTTTCTGAAAGCTCTCCTCACTCTCATCAGACCATCTGAATGGAGTACTCTTCTGGGTCAATCTGGTCATGGGAGAAGGAATAGAAGAGAATCCCTCCACATAAGCGACGGTAATATCCCTCCAAACTAAGGAAGCTCCTAATCACTATAGTTGAGGACGGTCTGGGCCAACTCTGCACCGCCTCAACCTTCTTCGGATCAACCTGAATACCCTCACTGGACACCACATGCCCCAAGAAAGCTACTAAAACAAGCCAAAACTCGCACTTGGAGAACTTTGCATAGAGTTTCTCCTCCCTCAACCTCTGTAACACAACCCTCAAATGCTGAGCATGCTCCTCTTGGCTACGAGAACATACCAGGATGTCATCAATGAATAAATGACAAAAGAATCAAGGTAGAGCTGAAACATGTTGTTCATCAAACGCATGAACGCGGCTGGGGTATTGGTCAGCCCAAATGACATAACCAGAAACTCATAATGACCATATCTGGTCCTGAAAGCAGTCTTCGAAATGTCAGAATCCCGAATCTTCAGCTGATTATACCCCGATATCAAATCAATCCTAGAGAACACTCTAGCTCCCTGAAGCTGGTCAAACAAGTCATCAATACGGGGAAAAGGATACCGGCTCTTCATCTTAACCTTGTTCAGCTGCCGATAATCAATACACATGCACATGGAACCATCCTTTTCTTCACAAACAACACTAGTGCACCTCAAGGTGACACACTAGGCCGAATGAACCCCTTATTTAGGAGTTGCTGAAGCTGCTCTTTCAATTCCTTCAACTCTGTTGGTACCATAGGATAAGGTGGAGTAGAGATAGGCTGGGTGCCTGACACCAAGTCAGTATCAAAATCAATGTCCCTATCAGGTGGCATGCCTGGCAGGTCTGCAAGGAATACGTTCGGGAAATCACGGACCACAGGAACATAATCAACAGAAAGAGTCTCACCGCTAACATCCCTCACAAAATCCAGATAAGATTCACTCCCCTTCTCAACCATACGCTGAGCCTTCAAGTAAAAAATCAATATGCTAGGCACATCCTCAATAGACCCTCTCCACTCAACTCTCGGAACATTAGGCATAGCCAAGGTCACAGTCTTAGCGTGGCAATCAAGAATAGCATGACACGAAGATAGCCAATCCATGCCTAGTATCACATCAAACTCAACCATGCTGAGTAACATTAGGTCTACTCAGGTCTCCAGACCCCTAATAGATATCACACACGACCGATACACACGGTCTAAAATAATAGTATCGCCCACCGGAGTCGACATATGAACAGACGTAACTAAAGAATCACAGGGCATATCTAGAGAGTGAGCAAAATATGACGAAACATAAGAGTATGTGGAACCAGGGTCAAATAAAGCCAAAGAATCACTGTGACAGACTGAGATAATACCTGTAATCACTACATCGGAGGCCATAGTATCAGGCCTAGCTGGAAGTGCATAGATACATGGCTGACCTCCACCTGCTCGACCTCCCCTTCTAGGGCGGCCTCTAACTGATTGACCACCACCACTGGCTGCCTGGGTGGGTGGTGAAGTGACTGGGGCTGATGTCGAGGGTTGACCCCTCTGTTGAGATGAGCTACCAGAATGACGAGGACACTGCCTCCATACATGTCAAAACTCTCCACAGTCAAAGCAACTACCTGGAGTTGGAGATGGGGACTGAAGGGAACCCCTGCCACTAGGATATCCACCAGACGAACCATGCATAGAGGAACCGTGGAAGGATGATTCTCTGGAGGAGCTTTGAGCTTGAAGGGCACTAAAGGAAGAACGTCCCGGATGAGAGCTGTGGGCACCCTGCCCCGAAGATGCGCCACTATAAGCTGGGTGAGCTGGATGAAAAGGTCTAAATGGGCGACCTCTGTTGTGCTGAAACTGCCCTCTAGAAGGGGCACCACTGAAGCTACCTGATCCCCGAGGCCTCTTGGCCTCCCTCTCCTCACGCTCCTACTTGCGAACCGACTCAATATCCCGAGCAATGTCAATAACCTGCTCGAATGTAGCTCCAGACACTCTCTCCCTGGTCATCAAAATACAGAGCTGGTAAGTGAGACCATCTACAAACCTCCTGATCCTCTCCCTATCAGTAGGGACTAACTCAGAAGCATGTCGAGCCAACTCATAAAACTGCATCTCGTACTGTGTAACTGACAACTCTCCCTGGCGCAACTGCTCAAACTGCCTGCGCTGCTCCTCCATGTGGGACTGAGGAACATACTTCTCCAGAAAAATAGTGGAGAACTGCTGCCAAGTGAGGGGTGCTGAACCAACAGACCTACGCCTCTCTAAAGACTCCCACCAAGTAAAAGCAGCACCTGAAAACTAGAATGTAGCAAATGAGACCCCGTTGGTCTCTAGAATCCCGGTGGTGCGAAGTATCCTCTAACACCTATCTAGAAAACCTTGGACATCCTCGCCCTCTACGCCGCTGAAAGTCGGAGGCTGAAGTCTACTGAACCTCTCCATCCTGCGCTGCTCATCCTCGGGCATGGCTGGAACCACATAGTCCTGAATTGGGGCAACCGGCTGGGCTGGGACTGCCCCCGGTGTCTGCAGACCCTGTACGACCTGCTCAGGTGTCCGAGCAGCTAGATTCTGAGTGCCTCCCCTGGGCTGAGATGTAGTGGCAATTGTAGACATGGCAACTGCATGAGCCAAACTGGTACATACTGTCAGGATCTGAGCCAGGGTCTCCTGAAGACCCTAAATGACAATGGGCACTGCCGGTGCCTGAGCCTGTCCCGCTGGGGCACCCGCGGCAGGAACTTGATCATGAATAGTAGGGGGATCTACTGGTAATGTCCCGGCTGCTTTACGGGCTGGTCCCCAAACTCCACCACGGCCTCGACCCCTTGTGGGTCCGACTGGTGTCTGGTCACCCTGATCCGTAGCGCGTGTCCTCACCATTTGTGAGAGAATGAAACTATAGGAGTTTAGATTTCTAGGATCAATAGAATGGCACGATAGAGTTCAAGAAAATGAGATTTTTCCTAAGAGTTTTGTATCCTCTCGAAGATAAGTACAGACGTCTCCTTACCGATCCGTAAGACTCTACTAAACCTGCTCCTGACCGTTGAGTTCTATGTAACCTAGTGCTCTGATACCAACTTGTCACGACCCCAAATCCTATCTGGTCGTGATGGCGCCTATCGTGGAACTAGGCTAGCCACTATCACATAATTACACGTTTCCTTTAATAACATATTCCGAAATCTTTAATAACTCCTCATAACAAGTATATATTTTCTAAATTTTTAAGCAACATAAATAATCTAACAGTCTATAACCATTCCCACAACTGGAGTCAACTGATCACGAGCATCTAAGAGTAATACTAGCACTACTAATGTCAGAATACAATGTCTCATAACAAAATACTAAGAACAAAATAAAGGAAGGGAAATGGAGAAGTTGTGGACGCTGGACAGCTACCTCGAAATCCCGAATGCTGACGCCGAACGGACGCAAATGACTACTGCTCAGAACCAGTACCTGGATCTGCACATAGAGGTGTAGGGAGTAATGATGAGTACGCCAACTCAGTAGTAATGAAAATAAATCAGGTCTGAAGATAAGAAACACACAGTAACAAAACACCAATTCACAAATAGTAAAATACTGAGTCTTAATAAAATATACGTTTGGTACATATGGTTAAAAATCAATTCCCGTAAAAATCCTTTGAACAAGTATATTTTCCAATGTTTCTCAGTAAAATTCCCAAAATATCAGTATAAAAGGATGAAATGAATCGTAATCATAACTCAGCAGAAATATCATCATAAACCGCCCCTTGTGCCAAATCATCACTCATAAATAGTCACTCAGCACCTCACCATCACTCATAAATAGTCACTCAGCACCTCACCATCACTTAGAAACAGTCACTCAGCACCTCACAGTCACTCATACCTCCGAATCACTCGTCACTTGACACTCGGCACTCGGCACTCGCACTCAGTAGGTACCTGCGCTCACTAGGGGTGTACAGACTCCGGATGGGCTCCTATAAGCCAAGCGCTATAAATAACCAAGTCATGACAAGAATCACTCAGGCTCTCGGCCTCTCTCATATCATAAATATCCTCACAATATTGGCCCTCGGCCTCACTCAGTCATACATTCTCAACATGCCACTCAGACCATAAATAAACGGGGTTCTCGACCCAAATAGTATTTTATTTCATGGATATTAATATCAGCAATACGGAGTGCCAAAACAGTTCAACAAGAATGACTAAGTATAAATCATGGTTACTACGTGAGGAATATCATAAAATAGCCCCCAAGGGGTTAAAGCAGATCGACACTAGGCCCCAAACATGGCTTACAACCAAATATAGTAATACTATTTAACATATGATTTAAAATCAGTTTCGCAACTCAATAGTTGCCTCAGAAGGAACCAATTTCCAATTTCCCAATTCGTTCACCCCCCACACTCGTCATCCAGTGTGTGCGTCACTCCAAAATAGTGAAATGATGTAAAGTCCGGGGTTTCATACCCTCAGGACAGGATTTAAAGACATTACTTACCTCAAACTAGCCCGAAAAGCTACTCCGCAAAACGTTTTCCCCTCGAATCGGCTCCCGAATGCTTCTAATCTATCAAAATCAGATTTATTACATCAAAATACGCTAGGGAGATGAAACCCAATCGAAAAATATCAACTTTATGCACAATTCCCGAATTTGGCAAAAACCCGACCCCTGGGTCCACGTCTCGGAACTAGATAAACATTATACCAAAATGATCCTCATGCTCTCACGAGTCTATACATATAAAGAACGCTGAAATCGGATTCCAAATGACCCCTCAAATCATCCTTAGAAGGTCTCTTAATCTCAAGCCCTAGTTGTCCCTTTTTCCACTGATTTCTCCCAATTAAACACTACTAATTAGGTCCTTAATCACATATAATCGCGTTATGAAGTCCAAAAACCTTACCTCAATGAAGAACAATCGTTTTCCTTTTTAAAATCTCTCCAAAATCTCTAATCCCATTAAAAAATGGTGGAAAAATGGGCAAGGGTCGCGGATGGGCTTTTTATATACTGCGTAGGCATTTCTTCATCGCGATCGCGGACATCCAGTCGCGATCGCGGAGCACAACTTAGGGCAGCCCCATTTAACCTTACGCGTTCATGGAAGACTCCACGCGATCGTGATTCATCATCCGATAAACCTACGCGGTCGCGATCCCTCCCACGCGATCGCAAAGAACAACTGGGCTCTCTCCTCACGCGCCCTTCAACTCTACGCGATCGCGAACTCCACTACACGATCGCACTACACAACATACTCAACCCACGCGATCACGACCTTCTCCATGCGATCGCGATTGACAAAAATCTGCCCTCCTCCAGTTGACCCTACACGATCGCAAACATCCTCGCGCGATCGCGTATAAGGAAACCAGCAACAGAAATTGCAGCAACAACAACATTTCTTCTAAGGCCGAAAATGCCCGTTTGACCATACGAAACACACATGAGGCCCTCGGGACCTCAACCAAACCTACCAACACATCCCATAACATCATTCAAACTTAGTCGAACCTTTGTTACGCCAAAAACAACACAAAAACTCCAAAATCACATCGAATTCAAGCCTATGAACTTTGATATTTCTAAATTCCACCAACGATGCTAAAACAAACGAAACCACATCCGATAGACCTGAAATTTTGCACACATATCCAAAATGACATTACGAACCTGCTCTAATTATTGGAATTCCATTCTGACCTTGATAGCCTATTTTTCACTACAAACCGGAAATCACCAAAAACTAAATTTCGCCAATTCAAGCATAATTCTACACCGGACATCGAAAATACATTCCGAACACACTCCTAAGTCCCAAATCACTTAACGAAGCTATACGAGCCATAAAATCCGCATTCCGAGATCGTTTACCAATAATTCAACTCCCAGTTGACCTTTCCAACTATAAAGCTACGTTTTGAGACTAAGTGTCTCAATTCTCACTACAACCATTCTGAACCCGAGCAACCGACTCCAATACATCCTAAACAGTATAACCAATGCATGACAAGGCAAAAAAGTAATAATAATGCAGATTCTACGGAACGACCGGCCGAGTCGTTACAACACCATGACACCTCTCCTTGGATATGGTATGTCAGTGCGTCCATCGCCTGGGCACATAAGAATGGGCAGCGCGCAGATCCTTAGTGTAACCCCATAACCACCGAAAAATACTCTGAGTCACCTCCCACAGTACTAATCTGAGTCATAAATCCATCATACATATCCTTTATCGCTCTAATGTAAACCACCGACAGACCTTTCACCTCCAAACATCTTCAAATGACGTCCCTAGGACCTTGTCATACGCCTTCTCTAGGTCAATACACCATATGCAAATCCCTCTTCCTATCCCTGTATTGTTCCACCAACCTCCTGATAATTCATGGGAAAACATGATATAATATTAAAATTTAGTAGAAATCATTTACCCTCTTGCCTTGCGTGAAATTCCTTTTCAAAAATCTCCCATCTCTACGTCTAGGGCTCAATATAAAATAATGGGTCTAAGCCGCGAAATTACAACTCTTAAAAGTCTTCCCAGTGATACCATTCACGAACGCGGCCACTGCCTCACGTTCGGGGAGCACAAAATCACACTACATAGATTTCTTCGCGAACGCGGACCCATACCCACGTACGTGATCCATAAGTTCAACAGGCCTACTCGAGTGTTGTCAATCCCACGCGAACACGAAGTCTTATCTCTAACCTTCCCCATGCATGTCATCCTCCTAGAAAGAAATGCCTATGTCACGAACGTGAAGGCCACTAATCACAAAGCTTAGGAAATGTGACACCCTTTACGCTGACGCGAAGAACAAAAATGCCTCTGCTTTAAATAATCCTACGCAATCGCAAGACCTGCTCTGCGATCACGAAGCACACCAAACACCAACAATCCTTAGCAATTCAACAAAGCTTCAGGTGGTATGAAACTCACTCGAGCAACTCGGGACCGCGTCTAATCATACCAACAAGACCGTAAATACTACCCAGACCTACCCAAATCCTCAAAACACATGCACAATCACTATATCTGTGAATCGTCTGTCAAGCCATCAATTGAACTTCTATAAGTTCATAAGCATCTATGCTTCCAACCAAGCATTTGATTCCTACCATACCAACTAGGAATGCAACCAATATTTACACATAAGTCCCTAATAACATAAAAACGTATTCCCAATCTCGTAACAATAATCTGAATTCGATAACACCAAAGTCAACTCCTGGTCAAACCTATGAACCTTCCAAACCTTCAAATTGCCAACTTTCGGAAAATTGTGCCAAATCAACCTAGGGACCTCAGAATCCAAATTCCGATATACGCCGAAGTCCAAAATAACCATACTAACCTATTAGAACCATCACACGAATCTAAGGTCATTTACAACAAAGACAAACCCTAATTAACTCTTATAACTTAAGCTTCCAACAATTAAACCAAGTGTTCCAATTTAATCAAAAACCATCCCAAAAGAAAATCAATTATCCTTGCAAGTCACAAAACAACTAATAACAATACGAGAGGCATTAAATAGGAGAACATAACTCAAATACACAAAACAACTGCCCGAGTTGTTGCATTGTCCCCATCTTAAACAAAAATTCATCCTCGAACGGGTTTAGAATCATACCTCGATTATCAAAAAGATTAGAATATCAGCTCTCTATATCATGCTCGGTCTCCCAAGTCACCTCCTTGACCAGATGACCTTTCCACTAAACCTTCAGTGATGCAATATCCATCAACCTTAACGTCCGAACTTGTCTATTCAAAAGGGCCAATGGTTGCTCGTCATAAGTCAAGTGCTTGTCCAACTGCACCGAGCTGAAATACAACATATATGATGGATCCTCATAGTATTTGTGAAGCATAAAAACATGAAACACCGGGTGAACTCCCTATAAGCTAGGTGGCAAAGCAAGTTTGAAGTACACCTCACCCACTCTCTATAACACCTCAAACATACCAATATACTGAGGCTGAGCTTTTCATTCATCCCAAATATCATATCGCCCTCTATAGGTGAAACTCAGAGAAGAACCTTCTCAGCCTCCATGAAAGCAACATCCTGAAACTTCCAATCAGCATAATTCATCTACCTGGACTGCGCGGCACAAAACCTCTCCTAGTCCACGTCACCTTATCTAAATGTTGATGAACAAAGTCAGTGACCAACAATATAGCATCCCCAGGATCAAACCAACCGACCGAAAAACAACATCGACTCCCATAAAGGCCTCGTACGGGGCCATCTAGATGCTTGACTGAGAGTTTTTGTTGTATGCAAACGCTCCTAATTCAAGAAACTGATCTCACTGGCCTCCGAAATTTATATCACATGCTCTCAACATATCCTCAAAAATCTGAATGGTTCACTCGGACTGCACGTTTGTCTAAGGATGAAATGCAGTACTCAACTCAACCTGTGTGCCCAACTCACACTAAACAACCCTCTATAAATGCATCCTAAACTGAGTGCCACAATCCGAGATGATAGAAACAAGTACACTATGCAAGAGGACAATCTTTCATATGAATTTTAGCCAACTACTCTGAAGTGTAGAAAGTCATGACTGGAAAGAAATGCATCGGCTTGGTGAGTCTGTCCACAATGACCCAGATAGCGTCAAATTCCCTCAATGTCCAGGGTAAACCTACCACAAAGTCTATAGTGATGCACTCCCACTTCCTCTGTGGTATGTCTAATATCTGAAGAAAACCACCAGGTCTTTGATACTCATACTTGACCTACTGACAAGTCAAATATCGTGCAACATAACCAACTATGTCCTTCTTCATCCTCTACCACAAATAATGCTACTTTAAGTCGCGGTACATCTTCGTAGCACATGCATTAATAAAATTATGCAAACCTTGAGCCTCCTCAACAATCAACTCTCTTAACCCATCCACATTAGGAACACAGATTTGGCCTTGAAGTCGCAATACACAATCATCACCAATAGCCACTTTCATAGCACCATCTCGATGCGTTTTGTCCTGAAGGACAAGCAAATGGGAATCATCATACTAATAGACCTTAGTGTGCTGAAACAAGGATGGTTGAGATACCATACAAGCAAGTACTCGACTAGTCTCCGGTATATCAAATATCACGACCCGTTGGCCAAAGCCTGAACATCCATAGCTAAGGGTCTTTCAAACGCTCGATTAAAAGCTAAACTCCCCACACTCTCTGTTTTTCTACTCAAGGCGTCTACTACCATATAGGCCTTCCCCGAATTATAAAGAATAGTGATATCATTGTCCTTGAAATACTCTAATCAACTTCGCTGACTCAAGTTCAGATCCTTTTGCTTGAATAGATGTTGAAGACTCCAATGATCTATATACACCTCACAAGACACGCAATATATGTAATGCCTCCAAATTTTGAGCGCGCGTACAATAGTTGCTAACTCCAAATCATGTATTAGATAGTTCTTCTCAGTGGGCTTCAACGGGCGCGGCATACAGAATCACCCTATCGTCTTACATTAACACACATCCAATACCAACCTGCGAAGCATCATAATAAACGATAAGTGACCTCGATCCTGAAGGCAAAACTAATACCGGAGTTGTAGTCAAAGTTGTCTTGAGCTTCTGAAAGCACTCCTCACATTCGTCCGACTACTTGAACGGAGCTCCCTTCTGAGTCAACTTAGTCTAAGGGCTGCAATGGATGAAACGCCTCAACAAACAGGCGATAATACCTAGCCAAGCCTAAGAAACTCCTAATCTCTATAACGGTAGAAGGTTTGGGCCACTCCTACCTGCCTCAATCTTCTTCAGGTCCACCTTGATCCTGTCACTAGATACCATATGTCTCAAGAATTCCAACGCGTCCAACCAAAACTCGCACCTGCAGAACATCAAAAGTTTCTCGTGCTCCTCGACTCAACATAAATACACCAACATATTACCAATGGACACATTGATAAAAGAATCCAAATAAGTTTGGAACACACTATTCATCAAATGCATGAAGGCTTCTCGGGAATTCGTCAACCCAAACTACATCACCAAAAACTCATAATGCCCGAACGAGTTTAGAAAGTAGTCTTAGGGATGTCGGAAGCCCTAATCATCAACTGGTGATATCCTGATCTCAAGTCAATCTTCGAGAACAACTTGGCACCTTGAAGTTGATCAAACAAATCATCAATGTGTGGCAATGGTTGATTGTTCTTGGTTATCACCTTGTTCAACTATTGATAGTCAATACACGTTCTCACAGACCCATCTTCTTATTAACAACAATACTGACGCACCCCAAGGTGACACACTAGGCCTGATTAACCCCTTCTCCAGCAACTCGTTCAACTATTCCTTAAATTCCATGAACTCCGCTAGGGCCATACAATACAAAGAAATAAAGATAGGTTGCGTTCCTGGTGCCAAATGACTGCCGAAATTAATATCCTTATTAGGTGGTATGCCCAGTAAGTCTGCTGGAAACACAACCAGACACTGCCTCAGTGCTAGAACTAACTCAACAATAAGAGTATCAACTCTAGCATTTCTTATGAAGGCTAAATATGCCAAACACCCCTTCTCAACCATCTGTTGAGCCTTCAAAAATGAGACTACTCTACTAGAAGTTCAGCATAGAGAAGCCTTCCGCTCCAACCTCAACAACCCTAGAATCTCCAATGTCACGGTCTTAGCGTGATAATCCACAATAACATGGTATGGATATAAAAAATTCATACCCAAGTTCACATCAAAATACACAATATCTAACAATAGAAAATCCAACCTCGTCTCAAAACCACAAATACTGACCACACAGGATCGATTAACTCGATCTACCACATTCAAATCATCAACAAGTATAGACACATGGACATGAGCATCAAGAGAACCATAAGGCACATTCATACAAGTATAAAAGTATGATGACACATTTGAATAAGTAGAACCAGAATCTAACAATACTGAAGAATCCTTGTGGCACACAGAAACAATACATGTAATCACTGCATCAGAAGCAACGACCACGGTCCTCCCTGGGAATACATATCATCTAGTCTGACCTCAACTAGCCTAAGCCCCCTCTAGGACGACCACGACTTGGATGGCCTCCACTCTGAGTTGGCTGAGCGGGTGGTGTAGCTGATGATATCCAAATCTACTCCTCAAAGAGTAAGTGTACACGGTCGCATGCAATAATTTACCCAACTATGAGTCAAGGTTGAATCCCACAGAGAACAATATGTAGGCAGTTAGACAAGCAAGAGAATTATCGTTTATTATGTTAAATCAAACACTATAAAGGGTGAGAAAATATTATAGCTAAATGCAAAAATATAAACTAATCTAGCAAGTAAGTAAAATGATCAATGCCTACAAGCATTGATATACGTGAAATTACACAAAAGTAACGATCAATGTATTTCACAATTTTAGAAATATGAGCGAGTTTATGTTAATTAGCCTTTAGATAATAATTCTGAAGACTAACAAGACTTTCTAATTTAATTATTCCTAAAACAATTAAGAGTTAACTGCACCCGAATATGGCTACAAGTAGTTCAATCTTATCTCTAGGTAGAATCTACAAAATGAGGGTTAACACCTCAAGTTCTTGTTAATCAATCTTTCCAAACCCAAATTACCTTTTCCAAGACTAATTCAAAGTTAATGAGTGATTCCTAAGGTTAGCTAATCCCTTCGGAATTATTGAAGAACAAGAATAATTAAAGAAATAATTAACTCACTTCATAACTAATCAAAATCATCAATACATAATCACAACAGGATATTTAATCCAAACTTTAATAATGAATATTCCCATAAGCAAGACTCAAAAATTGGAATAAATACTACACACTTAAATATTCAATACAAATCAAAAAAATAAAGAATGAGTTAAAATGGGTAAGAAAATCTCATCTAGAGTCTTCAAATCAAAACTCATAATTGTGCGTGCAAGAACCTGAGATCCAAGCTTGTATTTTTGCCTAAAGGCTGCCAAAGATGTCTTCCTAAGGAGCTAGGTCGCGTCTTTGTGGGTTTGATATAGAGAAAATGTGATATGGAAAATATGCCCAGCTCTGAAGCCCGTTAGCCGCACTTGTAAAAGAATCCCCGCAAATGAGGTTCCGCAAATGCAGAACTCTACTAAAAAATGCGACCTTTGGTGGAAGTTGGCTACTCCGTATAAGCGGTCTATGAAGCGTAGAAGAGCTCACGCATGTGCGGACAAATGTGAGCTGACGCGCCTCTGCATATGCGGGGAAGGACTCGCAGATGCGATCCTAGTTTAACATTAGCAATACCGCATACACGACCACTTTCTCGCAGATGCGGACATTGTTCCGCATATGCGAGATCACTGACTGCATTTGCACTTCTTCAAATGTTTTCCCCCAATTCCATTCATTTGATTTCAATTCTCTTCAGGACTCATTATCTCTGAAATACTATCAATGTGCACCACAAATTACCTCATCTTATAATTAAAGGATACAGAAACTAAAGAAAAGATATTAAAATGGTAAAATCACCACTCATCAACACTCGTAACTTAAAGTTTTTACGTGTCCTCAAGAAAATCAAAACCAACAACTCAATGAGGCTCTACCATTTAAAATTCAATTAGCATCGCTATCATTCCCAAATCACATGCTACAATGAAGCAAAACACTTGTGGCTTTGGTTGGCATGTGAAGTTCAACCAAATAATTCTCTCATTTACAAACAATCTCAAGAATGTAATGGAGTTTTGAAATAATCAAGTGACAACAACCTAGCCTCGAGAAGTGACTCAAAAGCACTAGTCTGCTACATATGCTCAATTTACTCATTTCGGAATTTATCAGTGTCACCAATCCATCATAATCCATGTGCCCTCACAAGAAAGAAAACCCCAAAATCATCATATTTACAACAACAACAACACAAGGGAAAAATTCACAAAGACACTCACTCTCAACAAAGAATTTCAAGTGTTACAAATATCATGTCATAAGCTTGCCCTTATTTTGATTCGCCATCTGGTTTGCCGCCAATGTAAGAACATCCGGTTGGAGATGCCATAATGAATTTTTAAGCTTGTAATGTAGGCTTAGGAAAAAGGTAGGATAAGCATTTGGGATACAAGTGAATACACTCTCTTTGAACACTACTCACATTTTTCTTTCATTTTGAACTTTGCTTCTTTTAAAATCACATAGCCATTATTAACCACTAGTTGCCAATATTGAACCACCTTAAATTTTGTAACTACCCTCTAGTTGTGCTTCCACTGTAATTTTCTCATGACATATATATTCTTTTGCTTTTCTTTTGGAGCTTGTGTATCTTCATGTAACACAACTTCGAGGTATTTGCTTCTACACGCCATGTATATATTCACCATTTACCAATTGGCACCAACACCTTCAACTCAGGCTTTTATCCTCATTCTTAATATTCAAGGAGGGACGAGTTCAAAAGAGAGAATTATTTCACAATAGGGTAAAGGGTTGTAACGTAGTAGCCAAAGAAAGGGTTAAAGGCTCAAATGGGATTTACTAATGATAATATTTATGGAATGGTAGGCTTGAAAAGTTAAAAAGGATTTTCAAATAAAACAAAGAATTCCCAAGATCACCCCTTCAACCAAAAATAATAAATATTAGCATTAAAAGACCAATCGGGCAAGTTTTAGATGATAAAAGTAAGCATGGGAATTTTTTTAACAAATTTAACACACATGGCACATCAACTAATCAAGACGGGTCATTTTCACTTCTTAATAAGAACAATAAGAGCAATATCATGCCAACTAGTAGGTAACGAGTCACAAAATGAGCCAAAAGGTCATCACAAAAATCACTTGTTCCCATGCAATTTACTTTTCAATATTCAACAAAAATATTCCGAGGGGTATTTTCAATTTACAACTCACATGCAAAAGACTAATTTTATTAGTACCAAACAATCCAAAAGTTTTTACATAACTAAACATGACTAATTTCCTTAAGAAAGTTGTCACGACATTCATCTTAGGGAGAAGTCGCCCGGTTCAACACAAAAAATTTCCTTGGGAAAGAACCGTGGCATAAAAATACGATTTATTAAAAATTATATTAATATTAAATAAATAAAATAATATAAACTAAAAACTACTAAAGAAAATAAAATAACAAAAGCGACTAATCCAAAAATACATCACCAATCACAAACAAAGCCCAGCAAAGGCACATGATCATCCACAGTAGTAAAACAAGCATGGCAGCAACACACAATATTCATACAAAAGCATAAGCCTGACAAGACAACAATTCAAGCATTACAAATAAAGTATAATCCCTAAAGACACCCCCCAACTAAAAACAATGCAATGTCCTCACTGCATAATATCATATTATATTAAAATAAGAGTGGTTTGAGGGTCTCACTAGATCTGCATTAGACTAGCAGACTGCGGGAAATGGCTCATCACTACTGTGTAGAGCTCTGGCCTTTATCATCTTCGGTATCATTGCATCATCATCATCGGACAAGAAGGAATACTCCTCACTGTCATCTTCGTCTTTAACCGATATCTTCTTGTTCAGCTGCCCCCAGTTGAAGATGGCGTTGATGCCTTTTACACATATTTATCATGAATTTACCCTTCTTCTAGTTTCTCTCTTATTCTTCTTGAAGTCTTCCTGGATATCGATACGTTCCTTATCCACATTTCCATATGCTACCTCGAGTCTGCTAATAGAAGCTGCTATTTTTATGGGACTCTGCCTGTTTTTCTAGGCCTGTAGGAAAGTCTTCATTTCATCTCTAGTGCAATAGTCAAGCATCGCTGGGAGTGTGAGGGTCCACTACGGAGTTGTGACACTAAGTCGGGAATGGAGGCAAGCTGGGAATTAAGCATCCCAAATGGCCCCTCAGGTTGTGTCCCCTGGGAGGACTCTGGTCCGGCAACTATGGTGATTTTCCTTTTCTTACTTTTGACTACACTACCCTCTCTTATCCCCCTAAACTGATACAAAGGTTTGTCATCCGGTAAGCAATGATCGGTGTTACGCACATCAACATCTACCCACCCACACAACTCTGTGATCAACGAAAGGAACATCAAGCATGGATTGTCTTGTAGCAAGTACTTTTTCAGCTCCTGAATGCTATAATAACCGACATTCATCAGAATTACATCAAGTATGCATGGTATCATGAGGGCTCTGACATATTGTAAGGCCCCTAAAACATTTCCTAAAAACCGGGTTTCCGTGATGCCGGAATAGGGAGTTGGGGAATTGAAGGAAATATTTTGCATAAATAGGCATTTCTGCGGCTCATTATAGGATCGTATAATTACTCTGCGGGCCGCAGAGTGAAGTAGCTTTTTGGGCCAATTGCGCAGCCAATTATGCGACCGCATAACCATTTCACTGGCCTCACTCTGATCACATATACAACCTTCAGATTTTCTGATGGTGGTTCTGCAGTGCATTATGCAATCACAGAACAGGTCTGCGGACCGCCGACTGGTCACAGACCGAAGCAGAAAATGTAAGCACCGGAGGGCAAATTATGTGACCCACTCTGCGGACCGTCGAAGCATTATGCGGTCGCATATGCGACCGCAGATTTGTGTCGGGCTCTTATTTTTCTAATTTTTATAACCCGGTCCAAGCTCGTTATATAAGCATTGTGGACCATTTTTCTTGGAAAACCTGATACTTTTAGTAGGCGTTTGGCCATGCATTCCAAATCTTTTTTTGGAATTTAGAATTTCAATTGAAGATGAAGTTTGTGTTTGGTTATAATATTTGCAACATATTTGGATGCCTTTTTTTCAAAACCATGAAATATGATTTATACCCACAAGTTGTAAAATATATTAAAATCACCCCAATTTGATTATCCTACTTGAAATAAATAATCAAAATGTTATTGTTCAACATAGAAGATGCAAAATCAATATCACATTTTCTAATTCTACTAATACACAGAGAAAGAATTTAAGCCAAAAACAACATGAATATGAACAAGTTCCTCTTTAATATTGGGGTATATCAAGAATTCAATAAAACCTACCTATTTTAAAAGATAAAATAAAAATAAAAGATGGATTAATTGGCTGCTTGCATCACCAAGAATTTTAAAAGACATGCGCGTTTTGTGTTTCTGTGGGTAGTTGTAGGTTAATAGATGTTGGGGGTCATTGTATAAATTCTAAAAGTATAGGATAAATTTATAAAATTAAAAACTAGTGAAAATGCATTTCCAATTGAAAAAGTGGTAAGAACCAGTTTTTCAAATTTGAAAATGCATTTTCAAGTGAAATTGGAAAAAAAACTGTTCAATTTGATAACCAAACATTGTTTTCAAAAAATGTTTTGGAAAAAAGTAAAAATTTTGTATGTCCAAATGGGCTCTTAGTGTGAGAGAGAGTGCTAAGATCGGGGGAGTGATATTCAATCAATTATCCATCAATTCTTGCTACAATCATTGAAGATTAACAAGGAGAAATTCACTAAATCTTCATCCAAGAGGTAAGAATCTATACCCTAGCCCTTAATTTCGTAAATTTTAAAAAAAAGTAATTATCAAGACAATTATTTGGTAGGGGAGTTGTTTATCATGCATACATGTGTGATAAAAGACTATTGGGAGGCTGGTGAGCTATATATGGTAAATAATAGGGGTGTGGGATGGTGAAGTCTTTCATAAAAGGGCCTTAAAACCTTAATTTACACTTGGTGGTTGATAAAATGCGTAAATGAGCTAGAACCATGATTGTTTCCCTAATTTTAGTTCAATTTGTTCTATTTCTAAAATAGAGTGGTGTTGCTAAGATTCTCAGAATATTTTAGAGTGTAAAAGAGCTCAATTGAGGTATATTGGCTTAACCCCCTTCTTCGTATGAATCCCACGGCGTTCATGTAATTGGTGTAGGTTCCAAATTGATCATTATAGAATGGGCTATTCTGATTGTGTTTGTGTTGAAAGATACATGTTCGATATTTATTCTAAATGCTTTATCATGACATATTTCCATTTGAGGATGTGTTAAAAATGTGGAATATGTGTTAAGAAATGTTAAGATTTCATGTCAAAATAGAATAAAGATTGTTATGCCAAATTGTATGAAAAGCCTCTATGTGCTTAGGATTCCCAAATTGCTCGTAGGTTTTCTAATGTCCTAAATGGTAGGCCTTATTGTTTTTGATGATGATAATGGTGTTGAATGTAAAAAGGGGAAACTGGAATTATAAAATACGACCAAGTGCCACGAATGACTTTATGATATAGGTCGCTCGTACCAATGTATTGAAAAGATGGGAAAGAAGTATGAAGTGAGATGATTGATTGAAATAGTGATGTCTCGAGTGAGATGGCCTAGCCGATCTGGCCGTGATCAGACGCCATGCCGCACACATGGTAGTAATTATGCTGGAAATGATAATTAAAGTTGTGGTTATGGTTGATATCTCAAATGAGATGACCTAGCTGATAGGGTCGTGATCGGTCTCCGTATAAGAACACGGTGGTATTGTGATTTATTATTTTGGAACTAAATATTTCCCAACCTAATAAGATTGAAATTGACTTGAGAACTTATGTGATCCTTACTTGATGTTTTAGTATTGTTTGAAGATCTTATTGACTCATGATTGTTTCCTCCTTGTATTATTGTTCATTCTATTGAGATGTTGTTTTCATTTTTGTTGGCCCATGTCACTGAATGGGTTTTGAAGATTGACAAGTTGAACCAGGTCCATCAAAGCACACACATCTGAATGAAACAAGTTGGCACAAGAATTATTCATGCATAGGAGATATCAGTGATTGTTGAGTGTCAAAGAGCTAAAAGGATGTCTACTAATACGAAAAGGTTGCAAACTGATAAAGAAGATTGAAGTTGATTTCAGCAAGGACAGAAATAGAGAAGGAAGTTGAGTCATAGTTGAACTCATATACCCAGGTAGAATCGGATAAGAACTGAACCATGTACTCAACAACTGACTCTATAAATACTCAATGTATTACTGCTGAAAGAGTAGACGCACAAAGACAAAGTGAATCAAGTTCTGAAAAGCAAAAGTTCTCAGGATATTTCGCAAGCAGAAGTATTGTGCGAAGGCTACAGTTCAACTAGAAAAAACAGTTTCATTGTTGAAGTACTGAGTCTAGTTGATTGTAGTAGGCAATTTAATATTGTATCTTATCAGTTTTCATAGAAGCAATTGTAATAGGTACATATTGTTCAAGTTAGAGTTAGCTTGAAATCTGTAGAAATTAGCTAGAGGCTAGTTGATACAAAGAGGATTAGAGTTAGTCCTAGGATTACAAAAGAGTTTATTTTTTAAGTTCGTTTGGCTAAGAGTTTTTAGTGAAGTGTTTGAGAAAATCCTACTGAGGAGTAGGTCGTGGTTTTTTTCACCTTTTGAGCCAAGTGTTTTCCACGTAAAAATCTCTGTGTCTTTACTTTACTGCTTTAATTATTCCGCAACAGTAGAAAGTAGTACACAAAGAAGAACCAGGTTCTTCTTATTAGATAGCACTCGAAAATTGGGTAATGCACAATTAACGTATATTATTGGGTAGTATTGAAGTCTAAAACATCAATTTTACATACTAGTATTATTCAACAGTGCTAACGTTCCTTTTTCCGGCGGCGCTGCATCTTTAAATGGATGTAGGTGGTTCTATAGTAGACAGCATTGAACACAGATAGTGGTGCATCCTCTTCCCATAGGACTCAATGAGCCCTACTTCATCCCTGGATCATGTATTGTATCTTTTGTTCATATTGTTGTCACGTTTTGAGGTATAATCAGGGCCTTGTCGCCGGTACTATATTAACACTCTTTTGTATCTTTATAGGCTCCGTAGATATTATGTGGGTCATATATGGGTGCTTGAAAGGTCAAACGGATTATGTTGTGTTTTGGACTCCTGTTCCACTCAATCATAAGAATGTGTGTATTTTGAAACTTAACAATGATGTATCTAATGAAATGATTTACTACTGTATATATGTCCCTCCTACTGTCTAATTAATTAAAATATGCATTCTCTTGATCATAAGTGAGTTGGGTAGAAAATGTCTAACAAGCTTGCTTGACCGGGTCCACTCGGTTGAGCGTCGGCCGCACTTCCCGAGGTTGGGGCATGACACATATGAAACATCAAAGACATTCCCACAAGGTGCGACGCAACTACAGATTATGTACAACCACATCTTAGCCTCAACTATGAAATCTATTGATTTTAAGCCCTTCCTCTTGTTGGCTAACTTTACTTGCTTGACTGAGGGATAAATTTTAGAAACTATACAATATTCGTTGGAGCATGTATATTTTTCTCGCACCGTCTCAAGTGGATGATTCAGAAGCCCATAAACATCATTGATCTGCTCAGGTATAAATCTCACTCTTTTGCCCCTTTTGGTGAGTTGTGGGTCGTCGAAGCTTGTATGCTTAAGGTTGGCATAAAATGCGCAAACACATTCCTCATTGGCATCACACGGAGTAGGCATGAAACAAGTCCAGCCAATGGTCTATAGACGGCCATAGAAATCTAGAAGTAGCTCAGCCAATCTAATCCCCGAAGATCCCCTTTACAAGTAGGACCTTCTTTGTAAAAAGATTGTCATGGTAATTGTATACGGTCAAATTCGGGAATGACCGATCTTGAAGTTTCTACGATATTCCGAGCCTGGTCTCGGTAGTATCGAAGCAAAACCCGAAGATCAGCTTCAAGGTGAATTTATCGAGGATCGGTATCGAGGGACCAATGTATCTAGAAAAAGAGTAAACATTGGAGCATGTCACGAAAAGGCGTGGGACTCCCAAAAATGCTTGGCCAAAGCTGACAATGCCTACAAGAATAGTACAAGTCTGTACCGGGCCATTAAGTAGTTGTACAAGCTATATTTCTTTGTAATAATTATACACGTACCATGTTGGGGTTCACCCTCCTATATAAAGGGGACCCTTATCATTTCTTGCACACATGATATTCAATAAAAAAAACAAGAGCATTTTCTGCTCTCTAACTCAAACATACTCTATTATCTCTCTATTGATTTATTGCTTACATTTATTGTATTTCACTAATTGTTTCTTCATTTATTACTCAACATTGATCATAAAGAGCCATCTTCGAGGCCCTTAGAATTGTTAGTTCTTCATCGACCATCCCAGTCAAGCACATTAGCTCGACCTCGAGGCCCGACTTAGGCCACCTCGAGACCCCAATCTCGCCACTGCTCGGTTTGCTTAACCCACAACCTTTTGCTCTCATCTCATTTTCCTAACTCACACTTAGCATCTATTGCCTAACAACTAGTATTAAAATAAATTACGTATTTTTAGAACCACACAATCAAATTTAATTGTAATTACCATTTTCAAGGTAAACAGTTTGGTGCCCACCGTGGGGCTAAAAATAATAGTGGTTGTTTAGTGTTGGTTTACTGGAAAAAACACAAGTTACTCTTCACACTTTTTCTTGTCCAAGAATTTTTGATTTCAGGTCAAAATGTCTAACTCAGTGTATGCACATGAAAACCACGGCTCTGAGAACCATGGAGAGAATGGTGTAGCTATTTCAAGTGCCGGTGTACCACTGCGAAACCCTAAGGATGCACGAGAGCCAATCCCCATGGACGTGGGCTCGCACAACGCCCAACACGCCGATATAAGCTCCCAAGCTGACAGGGGTATACACCGAGAAAACCAACAGGAAGCTCAGAAAACTCCAGTTCAGGGGGAAAGATAAGTTAGCCTTCATGTCATTTTTGAAATGTTGCAGGCACAACAGTTGGCGATTGCCCAGCTACAAGGCCATCAAACAATTCCAAGCACAGCGGCACCAGAAACGGCTCCTCGAGTCAAACGGGCACCGGAGAGGTCGAGCAACAACAGATCAAGTTCTGAAAAGCAAAAGTTGTCAGGATATTTTGCAAGCAGAAGTATTGTGCGAAGGCTACAGTTCAACTAGAAGAAACAGTTTCATTGTTGAAATATTGAGTCTAGTTGATTGTAGTAGGCAACTTAATATTGTATCTTATCAACTTTCATAGAAGCAATTCTAATAGGTACACATTATTCAAGTTAGATTTAGCTTGAAATCTGTAGAAATTAGCTAAAGGCTAGTTGATACAAAGAGGATTAGAGTTAGTCCTAGGATAACAAAATAGTTTATTTTGTAAGTCCGTTTGGCTCAGAGTTTTTAGTGAAGTGTTTGAGAAAATCCTACTGAGGAGTAGGTTGTGGTTTTTTCACCTTTTGAGCCATGTGTTTTCCACGTAAAAATCTCTGTGTATTTACTTTACTGCTTTAATTATTCTGCAACAGTAGAAAGTAGAACACAAAGAAGAACCAGGTTCTTCTTATTAGACAGCACTTGAAAATTGGGTACTGCACAATTAACGTATATTATTGTGTAGTATTGAAGTCTAAAACATCAATTGGTACCAGAGCAGGTTATTCTGAAAAAGGTTAACACCTTGGAAAAGATCAGGATGAGTTCACCACCTGGGAACTGGGAAGGTCAATCAACTGCAAGGCCACCACTCTTCAATGACCAGTACTATTCTTGGTGGAAAAATAGAATGAAGGACCATCTTAATGGAGAGGACTATGAACTATGGGACATAGTCACTGATGTACCCCTTGCAACAATGAAGAAGATTGCTGAAGGTGTAGATGTACCCAAGCCTAGGGCTGACTGCACGGCTAAAGATTTGAAGAAATGGGAGAAGAATGCCAAGGCCAAGAAGTGGCTAGTATGTGGACTAGGTCCTAATGAATATAGTAGAATCCAAAGCTGCACAACAGCTAAGGAAATCTGGGACACCCTACAAGTAGCTCATGAAGGAACACCTCAAGTTAAAAGGTCTAGAGGTACACTACTATAATCTCAGTATGAAAACTTCACTATGAAAGAAGGAGATCCAATTCAGGAGATATACACAAGGTTTACAACCTTGACCAATGAACTCAAGTCTCTTGGAAGAATCATACTTGAAGAAGACAAGGTAGAGAAGATCTTGACAAGGGTTTTGCCTATCTCCTGGGAAAGCAAGATCACTGCTATCCAGGAATCCAAAAATATGGCAACCCTTAGACTGGATGAGTTAATTGGAAATCTCACTGCGTATGAACTCAGAAGGCAAACCATGAAGATGGATTCCCCAAAGAAGGAGAGAAGTCTAGCATTGAGGATCACTGAAGTAGCAGATCTGGAGGAGGATGAGATGGCCATGATCATTAAAGAATTTAGAAACTTTCTCATGAGGAATAAGAGCATCTCTAGGGGAGGAAACTTCAACAAGGCAAAGGCACCAGAAAGGCCAGCTAATGAGGGATGCTACAAGTGTGGAAAAACTGACCATCTCATCTAAAACTGCCCTCAGTGGGAAGTAGAATGGAGGAAAGAGAGATATGAAAGAAAGAACAGGAAGAAGGAACTGGTCCAACCCAAGAGAACCACTACAAAGGCTATGGTTGCTGCTTGGGGGGAAAGTTCAGATGAAGAATCAGAGGATGGTGAGACAGAAGATCAGGCTCTCATGGCAATAGGAGAATCTGATGAGGAAACTTATGAAGAACCAGAGGTAAGTATCTCACAACTTAAAACTAAAATAAAGTTTTTATCTAAGGAGAAACTCTCTGAGTTGCTACTTGACTTCATAGATGATTCCGAGGAAACAACCAAAGAGAAGGATCAACTATCTAAAGAGTGTGCAATGATGAAAGCAGAATGCATGGACCTGGAAATAAGGGTCAGTGAATCTGAAAAGAAAAACACTGTCTTGATGAACCAGGTCCATCCATTCGAAACTGAAATCCTAGAACTAAAATCTGAAAACTTAAACTTAAGACTAGGATCTAGTAAAAAGATGGTTGATCACTCTCATGCAATGTTAGAATAAGACTTAGGAAAACTAAAGGATAAAGTGTATGCCAAGGATGAATAGATAAAATCTCTTAAAGAAGAACTTGGCAAAGTCAAACATGAATTTGATAGAACACGCAAATGGAATAAGTCTTCTGATGCATTAACTTGGCTTCAAGAGAATCACAGTAGCAACCGGAGAGGGCTTGGTTTTGGGAGTCAATTGCCTAAGTGGGATCCCAAACGAAAGTATCTCACTCTCCCTGAAAAATAAAATGTGCACCCATTGTGGGAAGACTGGACACTACAAATATGAGTGTGTTGCAAAAAAAGCAGGCCAGTCAGAAAAATGAGAGATTCATTAAAAAGAAGAACTGGCTACCAAACTGGGCCAGGAAAAATTTGATTCATCCTTTCTCTCATAGAAAAGGACCCAAACTAATTTGGGTTATTAAAACTAACCCTTGATTTGCTTTTGTAGGTACAAGTGAAGGGAATCAGCCTAATTTGGTTTTTGGACAGTGGCTGCTCTAAGCATATGACAGGAAATAAGAAACAGCTCCTTTCACTTGAAAACCTCAAATAAGGAAATGTCTCCTTTGGAAACGGAAAGAAAGGTGAAATTATAGGAGTCGGCAAGGTAGGTAAAGATGACACACGTTCAATTGAACATGTGTATCTGAGAGATGGCTTGAAATATAGCCTAATCAGTGTGTCACAACTGTGTGACAGAGGTAATCTTGTAGCTTTTACCTCCACAAAATGTTTTGTGATAAATTTGCTTACTGACAAGATTGTGTTGCAGGGAAGGAGAATGAACAATATCTATGTCATTGACTTGTCCACACTGTCTGACAATGAACTCACTTGCCTTAGTGTGTTGGACAGTGATCCCCTCCTGTGGCACAAAAGACTTGGGCATGCAGGTGTGACTCAGCTTAACAAGATAGTCTCTAAGAACTTAGTGGTAGGACTCCCTAACATTAAGTTCAAGGAAGACAAAGTTTGTGAGGCATGTTCAAGGGGTAAACAAGTAAGATCTTCTTTCAAAAGTAAGAAAATGGTCAGTACCACCAGGGCGTTGGAACTGGTTCATCTGGATCTGTGTGGTCCAATGAGAACTCTGAGCAGAGGTGGTAAGAAATATGTGATGGTGTTAGTTGATGATTACTCAAGGTTCACGTGGACCTTATTTCTGGCATCTAAGGATGAAGCATTTGATATGTTTATCACATTTGTTAAGAAAACTCAAAATCAGTTAGGACATCAACTAGCATCAATAAGATCTGACCATGTGACTGAATTTGAAAATGCTAAATTTGCTGAGATCTGTGATGAACATGGTATCAATCACAACTTTTCTGCCCCTAGAACCCCACATCAAAATGGGGTTGTGGAAAGAAAGAATAGAACTCTTGAAGACATGGCAAGAACCATGCTTCTTTCCAGCAAACAACCTCATAACTTCTGGGCAGAAGCAATAAACACTACGTGCTATATAATCAATAGATGCATGACCATGTCACTGGTAGAGAACACTCCCTATGAATTACTCAAAGGAAGAAAGCCCAACATATCCCATCTTAGGGATTTTGGATGTAAATTCTATGTGCACAATAATGGCAAAGATTCCTTAGGTAAATTTGATCCCAAAAGTGATGATGGAGTATTCTTGGGATATTCATCACATAGTAAAGCCTATAAAGTGTACAATAAAAGAACTATGTGTGTAGAGGAGAGTGTGCATGTTATATTTGATGAAACTAACACTCTTTCTGAGAGATAGGAACCAGAAGATGAGGAGCTTGGACTGGTGAGAAGCAGTGAACACATTGAAACAACCATGGAAGATGGAACAGGTGATGGAAAAGGTCCAACTACCCCAAGAAACATGACAGGGGGAACTCAACATGTGATTCCTGGCCCTGATCCTGTTCCACAACAACAGAACAACATGGAACTATCAAGAAGTGAACTATTAGTTCTCAAACCACACAGATATCAGAGTTCTCGCCCTCTTGAGAACATAATAGCAGATCTGTCATCCAGAATCAAAACAAGAGCTTCCTCGAAAAATCTGTGTGCATTTGATGCCTTCTTATCCTTAATCGAACCAAAGAACATTAGTGAAGACCTACAAGATGCTGACTGGGTAACTGCCATGCAAGAAGAGATGAATCAATTTGAGAGGAGTCAAGTATGGCACTTGGTACCCAGGCCACTAGACAAATCAGTAATTGGAACCAAGTGGGTCTTCAGGAACAAGCTCAATGAGGATGGAACTAATACAAGAAATAAGGCAAGACTGGTTGTTCAGGGATACAACCAAGAAGAGGAAATTGACTATGATGAGACCTTTGCTCCTGTGGCAAGATTGGAGGAAATCAGACTTCTTATAGCATTTGCTGCATATATGGAATTCACTCTCCATCAGATGGATGTTAAGAGTGCCTTCCTCAATGGATATTTGAAGGAAGATGTATTTGTCAAACAGCCTCCAGGTTTTGAAAGCAAAGAGTCACATGATCATGTATATAAACTTGACAAGGCTCTTTATGGTATCAAACAAGCACCTAGAGCATGGTATGAGCGATTGTCAAAATTTCTGCTGGAACATTGGTACAAACGAGGAAAAATTGACAGTACTTTGTTCCTAAAGGAAAAGGGGAAGGATATTCTAATTGTGCAAATATATGTTGATGATATCATATTCGGAGGAACTACTGAAAAGCTTAGCAAGGAATTTTCTACACTTATGGGGAGTGAATTTGAAATGAGTATGATGGGTGAGCTAAACTTCTTCTTAGGATTACAAATCAAGAAAACCCCACATGGAACAATGATTCATCAACAAAAGTATGTGAAAGAACTCCTCAAGAAGTTCAAGATGGAAGATTCAAAGGAGATAAACACCCCCATAGCCACAGCTACTAAATTGGATGTGGATGAACCTGGTTCATCCGTTGATCAGAAGGTTTCAGGAAAATCCAAAGGAGTCCCACCTCACTGCAGTAAAGAGAATTTTAAGATACTTGAAAGGCACCACTGATTTCTTCCTTTGGTATCCTAAAGGTAGTAATTTCGACCTTGTAGGTTATGCTGATGCTGATTATACAAGTTTCCTGGTTGACAGGAAAAGTACTTCAGGCATGGCCCACTTCTTGGGCTCTTGCCTTGTGTCTTGGGCCACCAAGAAACAAAATTCGGTAGCTCTGTCTACTGCTGAGGCTGAATATATGGTTGCAGCCTCTTGCTGTGCCCAGTTGCTTTGGATCAAGCAACAACTCCTAGACTTTGGTATATATGTGGGATGCATTCCTATTTACTGTGATAACACTAGTGCAATTAGTATGATGAAGAACCCGGTTCATCACAAGAGAACTAAGCACATAGATGTTAGACACCATTTTCTGAGGGACAACTATGAAAAGGGAATGATCTCAATCAAATTATGTGCTACTGATCGTCAAATTGATGATATATTTACCAAAGAACTGAGTAGGGAGAATTATGAGAGAAACAGGCTTGAATTAGGGATGATTAAGATCACATAATTGAAAAACAAAAATTTGAAAAAAAAATGAAATTTTTTCTTGGCTAGAAAATTCAAATTAGGTACTTAATAAAATTAATCATTGCTCAGTATTATGTCTTTATTGCCATACTCTTTTACCATGTATTAAGATGATTCCCTAGTTGCTAATGATATTTCTCTATTTTTGTAAGTTGAGGCAAATAAAGGATTTTACCTGGATGAACCTGGTTCATCCATGATGGTTCGCATAACTAACAAGGTACGTTCTCATCTCCATACATGTATTAATTCAAGTACAGTCATACATGAGCTAGACTCTATCTATTTATGGTTAAAATTCAATTCTAGTACTTACCCAAATATTGAACCAGTTTCAAGAAGCCCCATCTCACTTGATTAGCCTAGTTTTAGGGGGAAAGTAACTGTCCAATCAATGTCTAATAAATGAAAATTCTGTAGCGATTAGAATTCCACTTGAGTTAATACTCTTCCGTTGTAATCTCCCCAGCCATAAGTTATAAAAAGGCCATCATTACCCATTGTGCATAAAGCAACAGTCAAACCTTGTTCAACTCACTCAACTCACAATCTCTACTGCCTTTTGTCTTTCGTCTCTCTAAAACAATTCAAAATCATGTCGTCACCCCCACCAGCTTCTTCTGATTCATCTCCAAACAGAGATTATGATGGAGGCAACTATGAATCAGACTCAAATTTCCCCTCGGTGTATAGTTCTGAGTCTCCAGAAAAATCGACAACCCTTGAACACCCTACAATCCCGAAACCCACACCAAAACCCTACCCCAGCCCCCAAGCCTCGTCGTGTCAAAGTTCTTGCACGCAAATCTGTGGCTTCTGGTTCAAGATCCAAATTCTTGGAAGAATTATTGCATGCTGAAGAAGGCACCACACCAGAATCGTCCAATGAATCATTCAAATCAGCCAATGAAGATGAAGCACCTGGTTCAAACAGTGGTGAGAAAGGTAATTCTGATGCTATCTCTGAAATAAACAATGATGATCAACAATTTGTATTGGTGGGGTCTGTGGTGGATATTGAAGTTCCCAAAAGGAAACAAAAACTTGGGAAAGAGAAACCTCTTGAGATCGAGGGAGATGTAAATGTGAGGGGATCAGGAGATGATGGTACCACACTGGATATATGTGGTCCCGTTCTTGAAAATCTTGAAGAAGATGTCACAATCTTAGGGGGAAATAGTGGAGTTGAGGAAGCTGATGCTGGGTTGGAGAACTTGATGAAAGAAATTGTTGAACATGTTTCTTCTGGGGAAGAAACTTTGGTTGAAAGACTAAGGAAGTTGGGGGACTCATATAACCCCAAGAAAAGAAGGACTTCAAAGTCAAAGAAGCCTACAGCCTCAGTTCCTTCGAAGAAAAGGAAAGTTGTTTGTTCTGCTGAGGTACCTGTTCCTAAGGTACGTGCTACGCGAAATTCTATAAGAGAGGAGGAAGAGAAGTTAGAAAAGGCTCTGCTAGAGAGCAAGAGGAAGAGGGCAGCAAAGGGAAAAGCAAAAGTTGGAGAGCCTGTTGAGGCTGTTGTTATTGAAGAAGAGATGTTGGACCTGGTCCAACAAGAGGAGCATCTGGCTCCAGCTCTGGTTAGGACACCAAAACCCAAACAGGCTAAGGCTTCTTCAAAGAAGTCAGCTGCTGTGTCCGCTGAAACTCTAAGCACAGTCAAAAGGACCAGGACCAAGCCAAAGAAAGTAAAAATTGTTGCTAAGGAGGATGATGATGTATACTGGAGTGGAGAGGAGGAGAAGGAAATAGAAGAGGTGACTGACAGAGTTACCATGTTTGGAAAAAGAACAACATTGAAGGGTAAGCTGATGAAGGATCTAGATGAGCCTGGAATGCATTACTTGATGGGAACTCTAGAGGTACAAGGATGGAAGGACATGTTCCTTCGTATGGAAGGAAGGATGGCAAGAGCTGAGTTGGTAGAATTCATTGGGAATGCGATTGTCAAAAATGGTAGGGTCACATCAATGGTCAAAGGAATTGAAGTTTCTTTTGATACTAAGGAACTGGGTGTTATTCTAGACATACCAGCTGAGGGATATGAGGACTACACAAGGCAAATATGGCCTTGTCTAGATGGGATGGCCTCAGCAATTAACATCACCAGGTTCTTCAGTGATAATGAGAAAGAGATTGACCCCAGGTCTGTCTACAAGAGTGAAATGAAGCCAGAACACAAGCTATTCTTCGAGTTCGTCATCAAGTTTCTACTGCTTAGACAAGAAAGAAGGCACATTGCCAACTATATGGATCTGACCTTGATGGAATTCTTGTATAGGGGAAGGCAAATAAATTGGCCAGCTTTCATCATCCAACTCTTGGATAGAGTTGTGAATGGAACAAAAGCTCATGCAATCCCATATGGATTTATTCTGACAGTTGTGTTTGCTCGTTTTGGGGTTCTAGTGAAGAAGGCTGAAATGGCGACTGCCAAGGATTATTTCTGCAAGGAAACTTTGCTATAATGTGATTATATTGTCAATGTTCCTATGAATGAACCTGGTTCATCTAGGAAGCAGCCAGTCAACAGCAAAGTAAGATCTCTGGTGCAGGAAAGCGAGATTAAGGATATGGAGATCCTTCGTTTGAAGTCTCGTGTGATTGAGGTTGAAGCTGAGCGGGATGCTCTCAGGGCTGAATTAGCAAAGGAGAAAGAAAAGAACGAGGGTGTTCTTAAGTAGATGCTTTCCCTCCTACAATCCAAGACCACAACCTCTTCTACACCTTCCCAGCCTTAGGTTTATCCAGTGCTTCCCAGTTATCTTTCAAGTGCCCAGTTTGGGACAGTGTCTACCATTTGTGGTTTCAAGTTTTTTTGTTTTGCTCATGTTTTTATTCTTTTTGCGTTAATATGTTGGTGTTTGATGTGCAGTATTATATCAATGAAGTTTGCTGATTTTAAAAATTGTATCAGTTTCTAATTTAGCTTACATTATTGGTTTCTTGTAATGATTAATCATGCTTGCACCTGCAGTTGCCTAAATTTGGCCATGAATGAGAATTAAAAATTTGTTAAGTATCATTTTGCAACTTTTCGATGATGCCAAAATGGGGAAGATGTGTTGTGCTGGGTGTGTGTGTGTGTGTTTTTTCAAAAAGTGATATTTATAACCTATTGTACCTGGTGCTCAATGATTAATGCCTAAAACAATACAAAATGTTTGAAGTTTATACATGATAAAAGCACAGAGTTTGTCATCATCAAAAAGGGGGAATTTGTTGGCCCATGTCAATGAATGGGTTTTGAAGATTGACAAGTAGAACTAGGTCCATCAGAGCACACACATCTGAACGAAACAAGTTGGCACAAGAATTATTCATGCATAGGAGATATCAGTGATTGCTGAGTGTCAAAGAGCTAAAAGGATGTCTACTAATACGAAAAGGTTGCAAACTGATAAAGAAGATTGAAGTTGATTTCAGCAAGGACAGAAATAGAGAAGGAAGTTGAGTCATAGTTGAACTCATATACCCAGGTAGAATTGGATAAGAACTGAACCATGTACTCAACAACTGACTCTATAAATACTCAATGTATTACTGCTGAAAGAGTAGACGCACAAAGACAAAGTGAATCAAGTTCTGAAAAGCAAAAGTTCTCAAGATATTTTGCAAGCAGAAGTATTGTGCGAAGGCTACAGTTCAACTAGAAAAAATAGTTTCATTGTTGAAGTACTGAGTCTAGTTGATTGTAGTAGGCAATTTAATATTGTATCTTATCAGTTTTCATAGAAGCAATTGTAATAGGTACATATTGTTCAAGTTAGAGTTAGCTTGAAATCTGTAGAAATTAGCTAGAGGCTAGTTGATACAAAGAGGATTAGAGTTAGTCCTAGGATTACAAAAGAGTTTATTTTTTAAGTCCGTTTGGCTAAGAGTTTTTAGTGAAGTGTTTGAAAAAATCCTACTGAGGAGTAGGTCGTGATTTTTTTCACCTTTTGAGCCAAGTGTTTTCCACGTAAAAATCTCTGTGTCTTTACTTTATTGCTTTAATTATTCTGCAACAGTAGAAAGTAGTACACAAAGAAGAACCAGGTTCTTCTTATTAGACAGCACTCGAAAATTGGGTAATGCACAATTAACGTATATTATTGGGTAGTATTGAAGTCTAAAACATCAATTTTACATACTAGTATTATTCGATAGTGCTAACGTTCCTTTTTACGGCGGCGCTGCATCTTTAAATGGATGCAGGTGGTTCTATAGTAGACAACATTGAACACAGATAGTGGTGCATCCTCTTCCCATAGGACTCAATGAGCCCTACTTCATCCCTGGATCATGTATTGTATCTTTTGTTCATATTGTTGTCACGTTTTGAGGTATAGTCGGGGCCTTGTCGCCGGTACTATCTTAACACTCTTTTGTATCTTTAGAGGCTCCATAGATATTATGTGGGTCATATATGGGTGCTTGAAAGGTCAAACGGATTATGTTGTGTTTTGGACTCCTGTTCCACTCAATCATAAGAATGTGTGTATTTTGAAACTTAACAATGATGTATCTAATGAAATGATTTACTACTGTATATATGTCCCTCCTACTGTCTAATTAATTAAAATATGCATTCTCTTGATCATAAGTGAGTTGGGTAGAAAATGTCTAACAAGCTTGCTTGACCGGGTCCACTCGGTTGAGCGTCGGCCGCACTTCCCGAGGTTGGGGCATGACACATATGAAACATCAAAGACATTCCCACAAGGTGCGACGCAACTACAGATTATGTACAACCACATCTTAGCCTCAACTATGAAATCTATTGATTTTAAGCCCTTCCTCTTGTTGGCTAACTTTACTTGCTTGACTGAGGGATAAATTTTAGAAACTATACAATATTCGTTGGAGCATGTATATTTTTCTCGCACCGTCTCAAGTGGATGATTCAGAAGCCCATAAACATCATTGATCTGCTCAGGTATAAATCTCACTCTTTTGCCCCTTTTGGTGAGTTGTGGGTCGTCGAAGCTTGTATGCTTAAGGTTGGCATAAAATGCGCAAACACATTCCTCATTGGCATCACACGGAGTAGGCATGAAACAAGTCCAGCCAATGGTCTATAGACGGCCATAGAAATCTAGAAGTAGCTCAGCCAATCTAATCCCCGAAGATCCCCTTTACAAGTAGGACCTTCTTTGTAAAAAGATTGTCATGGTAATTGTATACGGTCAAATTCGGGAATGATCGATCTTGAAGTTTCTACGACATTCCGAGCCTGGTCTCGGTAGTATCGAAGCAAAACCCGAGGATCAGCTTCGAGGTGAATTTATCGAGGATCGGTATCGAGGGACCAATGTATCTAGAAAAAGAGTAAACATTGGAGCCTGTCACAAAAAGGCGTGGGACTCCCAAAAATGCTTTGCCAAAGCTGACAATGCCTACAAGAATAGTACAAGTCTGTACCGGACCATTAACTAGTTGTACAAGCTATATTTTTTTGTAATAATTATACATGTACCATGTTGGGATTCGCCCTCCTATATAAAGGGGACCCTTATCATTTCTTGCATACATGATATTCAATACAAAAAACAAGAGCATTTTCTGCTCTCTAACTCAAACATACTCTACTATCTCTCTATTGATTTATTGCTTACATTTATTGTATTTCACTAATTGTTTCTTCATTTATTACTCAACATTGATCATAAAGAGCCATCTTCGAGGACCTTAGAATTGTTAGTTCTTCATCGACCATCCCAGTCAAGCACATTAGCTCGACCTCGAGGCCCGACTTAGGCCACCTCGAGACCCCGATCTCGCCACTGCTCGGTTTGCTTAACCCACTACCTTTTGCTCTCATCTCATTTTCCTAACTCACACTTAGCATCTATTGCCTAACAACTAGTATTAAAATAAATTACGTATTTTTAGAACCACACAATCAAATTTAATTGTAATTACCATTTTCAAGGTAAACAGTTTGGTGCCCACCGTGGGGCTAAAAATAATAGTGGTTGTTTAGTGTTGGTTTACTGGAAAAAACACAAGTTACTCTTCACACTTTTTCTTGTCCAAGAATTTTTGATTTCAGGTCAAAATGTCTAACTCAGTGTATGCACATGAAAACCACGGCTTTGAGAACCATGGAGAGAATGGTGTAGTTATTTCAGGTGCCGGTGTACCACTGCGAAACCCTAAGGATGCACCAGAGCCAATCCCCATGGACGTGGGCTCGCGCAACGCCCAACACGCCGATATAAGCTCCCAAGCTGACGGGGGTATACACCGAGAAAACCAACAGGAAGCTCAGAAAACTCCAGTTCGGGGGGAAAGAGAAGTTAGCCTTCATGTCATTTTTGAAATGTTGCAGGCACAACAGTTGGCGATTGCCCAGCTGCAAAGCCATCAAACAATTCCAAGCACAGCGGCACCAGAAACGGCTCCTCGAGTCAAACGGGCACTGGAGAGGTCGAGCAACAACGGGTCAGCAGCCGACCCCGCTATTATGAAGATGCTCGAGGACCTCACGAAGAGGAGTGAATCAAGGCTCCGAGAGATAACCGAGGCAATGTAAGGAAAGATATCAACCGTACATCAACAATCAAAGAATCGCCCTAAGACGCAACATACCTCGAATCGATCAAAGGACGGATCGAGGTCAGAATCCTCGGGGACTCATGAACAAAACCGGGTTCAACATGCGCACATGGTCGGAAGAGGTTCCCCGATTATCTAAGTACAACTTCAACGTTGACGTTTCAGACGTTGTATCGGCCATGGGTAACATCAAAGATACTAGGCGTCCAAAACCCTTACTATCGGATCCCTTGCAGAGGAATATTAACCTGGTATGCGAGTATCACAATACTCACGGTCATAGGAACGAATATTGCAGACAGCTCAGAGGAGAAATAGCTCGACTTATCAGTACAGGGCACCTCCAAGATGTCCTCAGCGGCTGAGCTGAAAACTACTTTCGAGGAATAGAGGCAGACAGGAGGAACGGAACGGGAAAACCTCGGCACGTCGTTTATAGGATCATTGGGGGGACCGACGTTCCTCAAGGACCCGTGATCAAGCGGACAAAGGTATCCGCTGCAACATAAGGGAAAACTCGGGGCCGCATGCTTGAGGACATTCTTGCATTCAGTGAAGAGGATTTCGAGACCTTGTCTCATCCACATAACGATGCGCTGGTAGTTTCCTTTCTCTTGAATAACATTCAAATTACGTGTACTCGTGGATCCAGGTATCTCGGCCAACATAGCCAGGTCAAAGGTGGTGGAGCATCTCGGACTGCTCGATCAAATCATACCTACCTCCCGAGTCCTCAACGGATTCAACATGGCCGGAGAAGCAACGAAGAGGGAGATCACCCACCCGGTCAATATGTTCGGTACAGTTCAAAATACCAAATTCCATGTCATCGAAGGTGACATGAGGTAAAATGCATTGCTTGGAAGGCCATGGATACACAACATAAGGGCAGTGCCATAGACTCTTCATCAGATGATGATGTTTCCAACGAAAGACGGTATGAAAACATTATATGGAGAACAGCACGGGGCGAAGGAGATTTTCACGGTTCACAACAAAGCACCAACATCCATACCCTCCACCTCGGAGGAACCAGAGGGCAAACAGACCCCCGAGGACGATGAAGAAGACTTCTTCGTTCCCCGAACCTTCGTTTCCCCTAAAGAATCAGATGCAACAAAATCAACAATTGAAGAGCTAGAGCAAGCTGTTCTGATCAAACATCTCCCAAATAGAAAGGTATACCTGGGAACAGGATTAACCCCCGAACTTAGGAAAAAACTCATTCAATTTCTTATTAATAACATTGATTGCTTTGCTTGGTCCCATTTAGACATGACATGGATCCCACCGGAAATAACCACCCATCAACTAAGCGTCGACCCCAAGTTCAAATCGGTGAAGCAAAAAAAAGACCTCAGTCCGAGGTAAAACAAGCATTCATCAAGGACAAGGTAACAAAACTCCTAGAAATAGGGTCTATTAAGGAAGTAAAATATCCCAAATTGTTGGCCAATGTGGTGGTAGTTCCAAAAAAGGGGAATAATTTAAGAATGTGTGTAGATTATAAAGACTTAAATAGGTCATTCCCCAAAGATTCATTCCCGTTGCCTAACATCAATCGCTTGATTAATGCCACGGCCGGCCACGAGATCCTCACCTTTCTCGACACCTACTCGGGGTATAATTAAATTCAGATGAACCCCGAGGATAGGGAAAAGACTTCGTTCATCACGAAGTACAGTACGTACTGCTACAATGTGATGCCCTTCGGGCTAAAAAATCCATGAAAGTTTACATTAATGATATGCTAGTTAAGTCCCTGCGCACAGAGGACCATTTGATTTCATTTGTAGGAGACATTTGACATCCTCAGAAGCTATAACATGAAGCTCAATCCCGAGAAATGTGCCTTCGGAGTAGGTTCGGGCAAATTGTTAGGCTTCATGGTGTCAAACACGGTAATTGAGATCAACCCCGATAAAATCAAAGCCATCAAAGAAATCACGGTGGTAAACAATGTGAAAGTCGTACAATGGCTGACTGGGACGATAGTGGCCTTGGGCCGATTCATATCGAGGTCATCGGACAGTAGTCACCATTTCTTCTCCTTACTTAAAAAGAAAAACAACTTCGAATGGACTTCGGATTGCCAGCACGCCTTAGAGAAGTTGAAGCGATATCTATCAAGCCCACCTTTACTCCACACCCCAAAGGAGGATGGAACACTGTATTTGTACCTGGCCGTATCCGAGGTAGCGGTGAGTGATGTGCTGGTACAAGAAGAACAAGGTATGCAATTCCCTGTTTACTATGTAAGTCAGACCCTGGGAGACACCCAAACCAGGTACTCGCTCCTAGAAAAATTAGCTCTTGCATTGATAAGTGCATCTCGAAAGTTAAAGACTTATTTCAATGCCATCGTATTTGTGTTTTAACAATGTATCCTATTCGAAGAATATTGCACAAGCCCGAATTATCGAGCCGATTGGCCAAATGGGCCATCGAACTCGGGGGGTATGACATTGAATATCAGCCCCCAACGGCTATCAAGTCCCAAATTTTGGAAAATTTTGTTGTCGACTTTACTCCCGCCCTTGTGCCTGAGGTAGAGAAAGAACTTTCGCTAAAAATTGGCACATCTTCGGGGATATGGACCGTGTTCACTAACGGTGCCTCGAACGTGAAAGGGTCTGGGCTCGGGATAATTCTGAAGCCACATACGGGCAGCATGATTAGACAATCTATAAAAACTACAAAACTGACTAACAACGAAGCCGAGTATGAGGCTATGATTGCAGGTATCGAATTGGACAAAGACCTAGGAGCGCAAATCATCGAAGCAAAATGTGATTCCCTTCTGGTGGTAAATTAGGTAAACGGGAGCTTCGAGGTTCGAGAAGACAGGATGCAAAGATACTTTGACAAAATTCAAGTCACATTGCACCGCTTCAAAGAATGGACTCTGGTCCACATACCTCCAGAGCAAAATAGCGAGGTCGATGCACTCGCAAACCTGAGGTCGTCCGTCGAAGAAGATGACATACTCCCCGGGGTTGTTGTTCAACTATCCAAATCAGTGATCGAAGAAGGCCATGCCGAGATCAACTCCACTAGCCTGACATGGGATTGGAGAAATAAATATATCGATTATTTGGGAAGTGGGAAGCTACCCGCAGACCCAAAAGAGTCGAGGGCCCTGCGAACCAAAGCAGCTCGATTCTCACTTGACAAAAATGAAACTCTATACAGAAGAACCTTCGATGGGCCCCTAGCAGTATGCTTGGTACCAGGAGACACAGATTATGTGCTCCGAGAAATCCACGAGAGCACTTGCGAAAATCACTCTGGTGCCGATTCCTTAGTCCGAAAGGTGATCAGGACACCAAAGAGTTCATCCGAATATGCGACAAATGCCAGAGACTTGTCTCCATGGTCGTTCATGAAGTGGGGGATGGACATCATCGGACCCCTACCAACGGCACCAGGTAAAGCTAGATTTATTCTATTTATGACTGACTACTTCTCAAAATGGGTGGAAGTGCAGGCCTTCAAAAAGATAAGAGAAAAAGAAGTCATTAACTTCATCTGGGACCATCTGATAACAAGACCAACATAGCCGGGGAAAAACCAAAGTACAACTAGGGGAAGATAAGGAAAAAGATAAGCAGGGTTGCGATCGCCAGGCATCTACCTTGCTATCTCCGCTGATCTGCTACTGAAATTATCAACAACCGCTACCGTGGCCAGAAATACCTGGATCTGCACACAAGGTGCAAAGAGTAACGTGAGTACACTAACTCAGTAAGTAACAATAGTAAATAAAGGCTGAGAAGTAGTGATGAGCTAGATGCATGTATAGTTCATGTCACAAAAATTCAGTAAAGTACGACATGCTTTAAAACCAGAGTTTAAGTCAAATCATCTTGTTTAAATCAAGTTCAAGTAAAATTAATTAAAAATATCTTTCCAAAGTTCTCAATCAAGGACACAAAGCAGCCCGATCCCATAAATGTCCTCACAAATCGAGCCCTTGGCCTCACTCAGTCATAAATCTCTCTAGTCTCTCGGGCTCTCAAAAATCAAAGAAATCAGCCCAAACGACATTGATAAGATGCATTAAATAGAGTAATAGAGACTGAGCTATGATGTAAAAATGCATGAACATGACTGGGTATAGTTTATCTACCAAAACAGTGAGAAAACGGCAAGAAAAGACCTCTAAGGGTCCAAATAATACTGGCATGAGGCTTAGACATTGCATCTAGTATGATTTACAGTAAATCGTTCTAAAACACATAATAAGCATATAACAAACAACACGATATTCAACTTTAGCGTTGCTACGGGACGGACCAAGTCACAATTCCCAACAGTGCACGCCCACACGCCTGTCACTTAGCATGTACGTCACCTCCAAATAGTCACATGACAAAAAATCCGGGGTTTCATACCCTCAGGACTAGATTCACAACCGTTACTTACCGCAAACTGAGCAACTCTCTATTTTGCGATGCTCTTGCCTCTTGATTCGGCCTCCAAATGCTCTGAATCTAGTCACAACCAGTACAATACCATTAACGTATGCTAAAGGAATCAATTCCACAAGAAAAACTACAAAATTAGACTCAAAACCCGAAATCTTCTCAAACCCGGCCCCCAGACCCACGCCTCAAAATCTGACAAAAGTTACAAATCTTGAAATCCCATTCACTCACGAGTATACCCATAAGAAATTTATCAAAATCCGACATCATTTTGTCCCTCAAATCCCCAATTTACACTCTCCAATTCCCAAGCCCTAATCCCCAAAATCTCACCTAAAACCCACACAATCTAGGTGGGGAAAACAATGGGGAATCAAGATTATTGATAAAAAAACGATTACAAGAAGCTTACCTAAAGAATCCCCTCGAAAATCCTCTCAGAAATCGCCTAAGCCCGAGTTCAAAATATTGAAATGAAGCCAAATTCACGAACCCTTATTTTTAAACATTCTGCCCAAGCCTTTCGTACCTGCGGCCATATTTCCGCACCTGCGGAACTGCTTCTGCGGTCAATTCTCCGCTTCTGCCAAAGCCACTTAAGTCCCCCAGGCCCGCACCTGCGCTCCAGGTTCCGCATCTGCGTACGCGCTTCTACGACCCTTTCTTTGCTTCTGCGGAACCGACCTTCGCCTCACTACTCCGCATTTGCGGAACCCTCATCGCATTTGCGGGCTCGCAGATGCACATTTACCTTTGCACCTGCGTTTACCCAAGGCTAGCCCCAGCTCTGCATTTGCGCCAATCCCACCGCACCTGCGGCAATATCCTTGCAGGTGCGATTACACCACCAACCAGCAATTCTCTAAATTTCAAACTTGATCCGTTACCCACTTGAAACACACCCGAGGCCCTCGGGACCTCAACTAAACATGTCAACAATTCATATAACCCCATACGAACTTAGTCGAACCTTGGAATTACCCAAAACAACACCAAAATACCAAATTACCCTCGGATTCAAGCCTAAAAACTTCTAAACTTCCAAATTCCGCAAAATACGCCGAAACCTACCAAACCACATACGAATGAACTCAAACTTTACACACACGTCACAAATGACACCACGAACCTACTCCAACTTTTGTAAAACCATTCCGACCCCGATATCAAATTTTCCACCGCCGACCAAAATAACCAAATTTCCAACTTTAGCCAATTCAAACCTAATTCCACTATGGACCTCCAAATCCCATTCGAATGCGCTCCTAAGTCCAAAATCACCTAACGGAGCTAATGGAATCATCAACATTCAAATCCGAGATCGTTTACACACAAGTCAACATTCAGTTGACTTTTCAAACTTAAGCTTCTAAATAAGAGACTAAGTGTCTCAACTCACTCCGAAACCACTTCGGACCCGAACTAACTATCCTGATATATCATAATATAGATGAAACTCACAAAAGGAATAAGGAATGAGGAAACGAGGCTATAACTCTCGAAACAACCGGCCAGGTCGTTACATCATCCCCCTCTTAAAAAAATGTTCGTCCTCGAACGGGTCTAGAAACATACCCGGAGTCTCAAATAGGTGTGGATATCTACTCTACATCTCCCGCTCAGTCTCCCAGGTGGACTCGTCCACAGGCTGACCTCTCCACTACACCTTCACTGAAGTTATGTCTTTTGACCTCAACTTCTGAATCTGCTAATCTAAAATGGTCACCGGCTCCACATCGTAAGTCATATCACCCTCCAACTGAACCGTGCTGAAATCCAAAACATGGGACGGATCTCCAATATACTTCCGGAGCATGGGAATATGAAACAATGGGTGCACACTCGATAAGCTGAGGGGCAAGGAAATCTTATAAGTCACCTTCCCTATCCTCTGAAGCACCTCAAAAGGCACAATTAACCGGGGGCTCAACTTTTCCCTCTTCCCAAACCTCATAACACCCTTCATGGGTGATACCTTCAGCAAAACCTTCTCCCCTAAAAGACACATCACGGACCTTCTTGTCTGCATAGCTCTTCTGCCTAGTGGGCCGTGCGAATTTGCTCCTGAATCAATTTCACCTTGTCTAATGCATCCTAGACCAAGTCTGTACCCAAGAGTTTAGCCTCACCCGGCTCAAACCATCTTGTCGGAGATCTAAAGCTCCTCCAACATAAAGCCTCGTACGGAGCCATCTGAATACTCGACTGGTAACTATTATTATATGCAAACTCCACGATCGACAAGAACTGGTCCCATGAACCCCCAAAGTCAATGACACAAGCGTGTAACATGTCCTCCAATATCTGAATAGTTTCGCTCAGATTTCCCGTCCGTCTGAGGGTGAAAAGTTGTGCTCAACTCAACCTGAGTACCCAACTCTCGCTGTATAACCCTCCAAAACTGCGATGTGAACTGAGTACCTCTATCTGAAATGATGGAAATTGAGACACCATGCAGGGGAGCAATCTCTCAAATATAAATCTCAACCAACCGCTCTGAAGTGTAAGTAGTACCAACTGGATGAAGTGCGGACTTGGTCAGCCGATCTGCAATAACCCATATAGCATCGAACTTCCTCAAAGTTCGTGGGAGCCCAACTACGAAGTCCATGGTTATCCGCTCCCACTTCCACTTTGAATCAATAATCTCTTAAGCAAGCCACCCGATCTCTGATGTTCATACTTAACCTGCTGACAGTTGATACGCCGGGCCACCAACCTAACTATATCCTTCTTCATCCGCCTCCACCAATAGTTTTGTCTCAAATCCTGGTACATCTTCACACCACCCGGATGGATTGAATACCGCCAGCTGTGGTCCTCCTTAAGAATCATCTCCCGAGCCCATCTACATTAGGAATACATATCCGGCCCTACATCCTAAACACGCCGTCATCACCAATAGTCACATCTCTAGCATCACCTCGCCAAACCCTATCCTTAAGAACGAGCAGGTGGGGGTCATCATACTGACGCTCCTTGATACGGTCATAAAGACAAGACTTGGAGACCACACAAGCCAATACCCAACCAGGCTCCGAAAAATCCAATCTAACAAGCTGGCCTGCTAAGGATAAACATCCAATGCCAAGGATCTCTCTGCAGCTGGGAGATATGCTAAACTCCCCAAACTCTTCGCCCGATGACCCAAAGCATCGGCCACCACATTGGCCGTTCCCGGATAGTATAGAATAATGATATCATATTCCTTAAGAAGGTCTAACCATCTCCGCTAACGCAAGATAAGATCCTTCTGCTTATCAGATGTTGCAAACTCCGGTGATTAGTATAGAACTCACAATAAACCCCATACAAATAACGATGCCAAATCTTCAAGGCGTGAACAATGGCTTCTAACTCAAGATCATGGACATGATAGTTCCTCTCATGGGTCTTCAACTGGCGCGAGGCATAGACAATCACCCTACCCTCCTGCATAAGAACACATCCAATACCTATCCTTGAGGCATCACTATGAACGGTGTAAGAACCTGAAGATGATGGCAGAACTAACACTGGAGTTGTGGTCAAGGCAGTCTTGAGCTTCTGAAAGCTCTCCTCACACTCATCCGAACACCTGAATGGAGTACCCTTTTGGGTCAATTTGGTCAAGGGAGATGCAATAGATGAAAATCCCACCACAAAGCGACGGTAATAACCCGCCAAACCAAGGAAGCTCTTAATCTGCGTGGCTGAGGACAGTCTAAGCCAACTCTGCACTACCTCTATCTTCTTCAGATCCACCTAGATACCCTCACTGGACACCACGTGCCCCAAGAATTCTACTGAACCAAGCCAAAACTCACACTTGGGAGAACTTTGCATAAAGATTCTCCTCCCTCAATCTCTGTAATACAATCCTCAAATGCTGAGCATGATCCTCTTGGCTACGAGAGTTCACTAGGATGTCATCAATGAATACAATAACGAATGAGTCTAAGTAGTTCTGAAACATGCTGTTCATCAAATGCATGAACGTTGTTGGGGCATTGGTCTACCCAAACGACATCACTAAGAACACATAATGGCCATAATGGGTCCTAAAAGCTGTATTAAGGATAGTCGAATCCCAAATATTCAGCTGGTGATAACCGAACCTCAAATCAATCTTGGACAACACCCTAGCTCCCTGAAGCTGGTTAAATAAATCATCAATACGAGGCAAAGGATACTTGTTCTTGACCGTGACCTTGTTCAACTTTCTATAATCAATGTGCATCCTCATATAACCATACTTCTTCACAAATAGAACTGGTGCACCCCAAGGTGACACACTAGGCCAAATAAACCCCTTATCAAGGAGTTCCTGAAGCTGTACTTTCAACTCCTTCAACTCTGTCAGTGCCATACAATACGGTGGAATAGAAAAGGACTGAGTGCCCGGCACTAAATCAATACCAAAGTCACTATCTTTGTTAGGCAGCATGCCCAGCAGGTCTGTAAAAAACACATCCTGAAAATCGCGTACCACCGGAACAGAATCAATGGTACGAGTCTCTGCACTAACATCCTTCACAAAAGCCAGATAGGATAGACAACCCTTCTTAACCATATGTTGAGCCTTCAAATATGAAATCACCCTACTAGGTACATAGTCTAAAGACCCGCTCCACTCAACCCTCGGAAATCCCGGCATTGCCAATATCACGGTCTTAGCGTGACAATCTAGAACAGCATAACATGGAGATAACAAATACATACCCAATATCACATCGAAATCAACCATACTGAGCACCAAAAGGTCCACTCGAGTCTCCAAGTTTGTCATGCCCCAACCTTGGGGAGCGTGACCAACGCTCCACCGAGTGAACCCGGTCGAGCAAGCTTATTAGATGTTTGCTACCCGACTCGTTTGTGATTAAAGAAGGCACGTTATCATTGGTTAAGCAGTGGAAGGAATATATATATATATATATATATATATATATATATATATTCATACCTTCTTTTTCACTACCCCAGGATTAATGAAGGGGTAATAAGGGAGTTTTTCCACTTTAAGTGACATTATTCGGATTTGGGATTTATAATTAGTTTTCAGAGTCGCCACCCAGATTTTTGACGATGCTCCGGGACACCATTTTGTTTTGAAAATCCCAAACCGAGGAATTTTGACTCTGTTTTGATTTGTCTGCGACCATAAATCTGAGTAAGGAATTTTGTTAACCCGGGAGAAGGTGTTAGGCATTCCCGAGTTCCATGGTTCTAGCACGGTCGCTTAACTATTATTATTTGGCCTCAGTTATCTGATTGTTTACTTGTTTTAGCCTATTGTGCGTTTAGCCTTTTAATTTTTAATCGCTTTTAATATTTATGGATTTATCTTGCAACAAGTCACGATGGCGTGCACTTGCTGGTTTTGGACACGTTGCAAACCGCGTCACCTGAAATGCACTCGCGATTACAATGTGAGATTTATTATTGTTTGGAGTTGAGGTCGGGGACATAAGTTGCAAACCCGAGTGTATATTACGTAATCATGACTATGGTCACGAGTATTTAATTGTTTATTTGAAGCAAACTTTCCATAAGTCTTTATTTTCCTAAGTTATTTGTAATGCTAGTCTAAGAGTGAAAGGAGGTATTTTTGGACTACAAGGTATGAGTTTGTTCAAGGACTAAGTTTGAGATTATTGTAAAGGCCGGGGATTATGGAAATCACTTTGTGGATGAAATAGTATGATTCGACCACTACTAATATTCAGAGACATCTATACTATGTAATTTTTATTTGCATATTAAAGTTGAAGTTTTAGCTCAGGTCTAACAAATAAAGCACTGATTTTGATAACTATGTAAGGCATGTGTATAAATCATATTATTGCACCAACGGAATATACCTAAACACTTAACAGATTCTTCAAACTCTATCTAACAATCCACAGGAGCCTACTGCTATATCCGGACAGCTATAAAAGTAGACTATTATAAATCAAAATGGCTCATGAATGTAGCAGTTCAATCATAGCTCAGATTTCCAAATGATGTTTAAGTAAAATACCACCTACCACTATCAATCAATCTTGCAGATCACATAATAAAAAATTACTACTAGTTCTAAAACGTTCAAAGCTACAAAAAAAGAATACAACAAAAGTAAAAGTTCATCCAAAATGAAGAACATTTAATTATCGGCCAAACATGTTGGTAACCAGATTCATTAGGCTTCCACAAGAAATTGAAAACATCATTAAGGTAATTAGTATCTGACTGTTGTTATAGAGTCACGCAAAACGCACACTCAAATTATGATTTACGCATCGCGACTATGCCACGAGAACCGTATCCATAGCCACGATAATTTATTATTACACTGCGCCTAAGGCAAAATCATGTTTGTGATTTGGTCATTTTCCATGTAAAAGATTAATAAGTTGCCATCATTTTCTAAAATATGACTTTCAGTTGCTCTCATGTAAAAGATTAATAAGTTGCTCTCACTTTAAGACTTTCAGTTGCTAGCATTTTTATTCCTTTTCTAAAATCACCTTCGAACCATTTGTAAAGGAAAGAAGGACCAAAGCATTTTCAACTCATTTTGACAGTACCATATGAACGAACAAACAATATAAAAAAAACTCAGTATTGCAAACAATTATAAAGCATAGAAGTAATCAATAAAGTAGAAATGGACCTTTCAATAGATGAACTCTTCGATACAACAGGAACAGAGATCTGTCGGACTTTGTATAAACTAACCATGATCGAAAACGGCACCGAGAACTTCGATGGAGCTAAACAATAATCAATACAAAATGAGGCCTCAACGTGGTCTAAAAAAAAACTTCAGCCAATAGCGTTAGCAATTAAGGTGGAATTGCTCGTAGAAAGCAGCCATAACTTCAGCATTAACTGGATTAAACGAAATCTCCTTTGATATAAAATAAATCGATGAACACAAAGGTCAACAAAGTAAAAATCTCGGCGCCAGAATCCAACAGACAAGAGCCACAATTCGGAGCTAACAGCCAATGAAGAAACTTCAACAATCAAATAACGGCCAAATAAATCCCATGTTGAAGCTCAGCCGCAACAGATCCCAAAATCAACAAACAACAACTATGAAATCGACTTCCACAGCTCGTACAAACCAGAAAGAAGAAGTTGAATTTCGAGATTAATTTTTCCTTCAATCTTCTTTTAGAAATTTCAGTTCTTCTTTTGTTTTTTCAAGCTTTTAGATTTTCAGATCTTCATTTCAATTTTGCTAGCTTTGTTTCAGTCGTTCTTTTTTGTTCAATAGTAAGATGGGTGCGCCGCTCCTGGTTTTTGTTTTATTTTTCTAAAAGGGGAGGGGTCTGTTTTGTGTGAGAGATCTGTGAAGAAGATGACGAGGAGGGAAGAAGAAAGGGAAACGGCGTTCTTTGTCTCTAAGGGGTGATCCCGATTAGGTCTTTAGGGAATGGGGGGTTTAATGGGTGAAGGGAACGGGAGAAACGAAGTCGGGGGTGCTGGGCCGATTCAGGTGTGGGCTTGGGCGTGTGTGTGTAGGAATTCTGGGCTTCAACAAAGCATACCTATTTCCTTTGCAAGGTTAACCCAATTCAAAAATCAACTAAATCTCCTTCTTTTCAAATTAGCAACTTAGTTTAAAACTCCAATTTTGATACCGCTCTTTGTTAAAATCAACCAATTATCCATTTTAAACTACTAATCAAATAATTAACTATGTTTAAACTAATTAATTAAGACTATGTATGCAATTTTGATTTTTAGAAGATGCATTTGCAATGTAGTTTAATCCTAAAATGAAATTTAAAATCTAACATGCTAATGAAATCAAGATTCAAACATTTTTAATGATTTTTATGATTTTAAAATTATTAGACATGCATGGAATGCAACTAAATAAAGGAAAGTTCCTAAAATTCATTGAAATTATTTTTTGATTATTTTTAGGAGTAATTTCCTTGCGGGGCAAAAATTGGGTGTGCACATATATATATATATATATATATATATATATATATAACATTACAAGTTTGCCTTACTTTGTTTTCATTACATCATGGTTAAGTTCCCAAAAATACATATAAAAAGAAATACAACATAATTCCCTGGCCCTTTCCAATACCCATACACAACCCACGTAAACGTCTACGGAGCCACTAAGGATACAAAAGATAGTTATGATAATGTCGGCAACAAGACCCCAGATATACCTCAAAACGTGTAAGCATATAAACAAAATATGTACTACATGACCCCTAGAAGGAAAAGGGGCTCACCAAGATCGTTGAGAAGAGGGTGCGCCGCTAGTTACAATCGGCATTGTCTGCTATGGAACCACCTACATCCATTCGAAGATGTAGCACCCCCGGCAAAAGGAAAGTTAGTATTGTCGAATAGGACTAGTATGTAAATCGAAACATCAACTTTAATAGAAGGAACAAGGAAACAAATAAAAGGGGAAACCGTCATGTTGTACAATAAAAGATTCAAACAAATACTATAACATCAAGTAGGTGATCACATAAGTTCTCGATTCACTTTTCATCTTATTAGGTTGGTACTCTTAGTGCCATGTGCCACAATCCACAATACCAACATGTTCTTTCACGGATCTTATCTCGACCCGACCGGCTAGGTCGTCTCGTTTGAGACATCAACATTGTCCACAATTCCAATCATCATTTTCAGCACAATTACCACCATGTGTGCGTCATGGCATCCGATCACGGTCCGATAGGTTAGGCTATCTCCATTGGGACATCATCCATTAAATCAATCATCTCACTTTACATTTCCTTCCCATCTTTTGATACATTGGCATGAGGGGCTTTATTTATTAAATCGTTCTTAGCTCTTGGTCGTACTCTACATTTTCAAGTTTGCCCCTTTTCATATTCGACATTATTATCACATCAATATAATCTATCATGTAAGGCATTTTCACACATAAGGAAGAAGGCTTGAAAAAATCTTAAGCACCCGTAGGCTTTTCATACAATTTTGCATAGCAACCATTATTCGATTCTTCACATGACTCCTTAACCTTTCTCAACACATATTCCTCGTCTCAAACACATTCTCAAATAGCATGACGTCATGATAAGAATTTATAACAATTATTGAACATGAATATTTCGACACAACATATTAAGGCAACAAATTCTAGCATGATCAGGTTTGGAACTTACACCAAATACTTGAGCACCAGGGGTTCGATTCTAAGAAGAAGGGAGTTTAGCCATACATACCTCGATTGAGCTTTCTTTCAAACTTTAAGATGATCCAGAATTTAGAAACTTCAATCTATTTAAATAATATAGCAAAATTGAACCAAAAATTAGGAGAATAATCGTAATTCTAGCTCACTAGAGCATTTTGTCAAACACTATGTGTGCATTACTGTTCCTAAGGGCTTTTTATGAAATGTTCTACCATTCTTTCACCCATTATTAGTTCACAACCTTCCTACCTATTTTAGGCATACATGCATGAAAGATATCTACCCCCACACCCAATAATTGCATTACCAATTATTCCTCTTTTTACTAGATTTTCGAAAGTAAAGGCTAGGGTATAGATTATTACCTCCAATATGAGGACCTTCTTGAAAATCTTCAAGTATTTATCAAGAATTGATGGATATAAGTTTGATGTTTGGTCTCTCTCTAAGAACCCTCTCCCTCACTCTAGAAATATATGAAAATAGCTCAATATGGCCTAATGTGGTGATTTAACGGAATGGAGTCGGGTTTTGAAAATTAGAAAATAGAAGCCCCTACACAGATCTGCGGTCGCATATGCGAGCGTATAATGGTTATGTGGCCCTCAAAGTGACCACAAAAGTAGCCCTCAGGGGCTTGAATTTTCTGCCCAGTTCTGCGACTAGTATGCGGTCCGCATAACTGTTCTGTTGTCGCATAATGCACCACAGAACCTCCCTTCGCCAAGGTCCAAGACGATTATACAACCAATATGCGGCCCGCAAAATGATTATGCGATCACATAATTTTCCACATAACTAACCTCAAAATTGGCCAAATTTTGTACCTCACTCTGCGGCCAATATGCGGTTCGTAGAGTGATTATGCGACCGCATAATGGGCCACATAAATGCACACTTCTGCAAAACATTTTTATTTAGCCCAGTAGCGTACTGATCAATCAAAAAAGTCCGAGCCGCGCAAATCTTGCGAGCCGCGAAGAATTTCTACTATTATAACACATAAATCTAATCTCGACACCACGAAATTCTAGGTTTCTAGGTAAAATTTTATGGGGCCTTACACAGACCCCCAATAATCACACGTGATTGATATATGCCGTCCACAATAATAGTATCACCCACAGGAGTAGATACATGAATAGATGAAACTAAAGACTCACGGGGCATATCTAGAAAATGAGCAAAATACGAGAAAACGCATGAATACGTGGAACTAGGGTCAAATAATACCGAGGCATCTCGGTGGAAAACTTAAATAATACATGTAATCACAGCATCTGAAGCAATGGCATATGGTCTGGTGTCACGACCCAAATCCTAATTCAGGTCGTGATGGCGCCCAACAGCGGGGTTAGGCAAGCCGATATAACTTTCACTAAGTGATACCCTTCCCATTCGATCAAACAAGTCAATGGTTACCAGTTTATAACAACTAACATGATACTAGCCTTGAGTGAAGGTAAAATCATAGAAGATACAAGGCCGAAAGAAAACATACACATAGACATACATCCCAAAACCCCAAATATATACCGCGTGTGTGCCAGGAACTAGTGTCACGAGTGTCACGGGCAACTACTGAATATACAATGACTACAACATACACAGGGTCCCAGTCTGAATGAAATAGACAGAGAGCATAACAAAAGAAACTCCAGGGTGCTGCTAGGAAGTCGCCAAGAAAGCAGCTCACCGTGAAGTATGACCACGCTATCAATATTTGGCACCGGCCTGAAAATAAAATGGACCAACCTCTGGATCTGTACAGTCAAGTAAAGAAAAGGAAAGAAAGTGCAGCATGAGTACATATATATAAATATGCACCCATTGAGTATCCCGTCTAATCTCGAAGAAGTAGTGATGAGAGGTCGAGTCGATACTCACTAAGGTCCAACAATCGTAAGGTAAGCAGGATGTAAAGAAACCTGTAGGCAAGTAAAACAAATAATCAAGTACATTAATATCCGGCATCAAATAACAATCTCAAACCAAACAAGTTTGGTATCCGCCGTGGCGTACGGCCCGATCCCACCCTGGTAGTCTTAATCTCGTAGTGGCGTACGGCCCGATCCCACCCTGGTAGTCTCAATCTCGCCGTGGCGTACGGCCCGATCCCACCCTGGTAGTCTCAATCTCGTCGTGGCGTACGGCCTGATCCCACCCTGGTAGTCTCAATATCGCCGTGGCGTACGACCCGATCCCATAATCTAATCAATCATCACTCTGCCGTGGCGTACGGCCCGATCCCATAATATAATCAATCATCACTCTGCCGTGGCGTACGGCCCGATCCCATAATATAATCAATCATCACTCTGCCGTAGCGTACGGCCCGATCCCATAATATAATCAATCATCACTCTGTCGTGGCGTACGGACCGATCCCGTAATATAATCAATCATCACTCTGTCATGACTCACTTATCACTCTTAAATCAAGCCAAGTATCACACGTTCAAAGACAACAATGCCAATCACACAAGTATACAAGTCATATCTATGCTACAACAGAGGAAAACAATGAGCATGATGTGTCCTAACTACCCGGACGAAGCAGTAATAGCCACTACGTACGGACTCTCGCCACTCGGTGCGTACATAGCCCCCAAACAAGATCACATAGAAAACAAGGTTACCTAGAGGGACAATTTCCTTCTTACGAGGTTAGAAAGGAGACTCACCTCGATAAA
>ML260266.1:88540-108600 GCA_005239495.1 Nicotiana undulata | reverse complement strand
ACAAATCAGGCCAAGCCTTTCACAATACTTTTGTTTCAACAATTATAAATAATAAACTGCATTTTTCTCATGACTTCATCAATAACCTCTCGACCATGAAACCAACAAGAATATCAAAATATATGTACATTTATTCCATAAAAACAATATCAAACCTCTCAACCATATTTATATCACAAGGTAACCAACTCAAACAACCAATACTCTTTCCAAACAGTCACAACAATAACTAACAACAATTCAACAAGGCCAAATAGTCATAGAAACAATAATGAACATGTAACAGTTAAGACAATAATCAAATAAGTGGGGGAACAGGAAAAAGGGATCATGTTTAACAAACAAATTTGGGTGGTGCATAGATACTCGTCACCACACCTATAGACCATGCACATGCAATTCACATAGCAAACAAGTGGGGAGTCCTATTCCCTCAAGCCAAAGTTAGACCAAACACTTACCTCAATCATGCATGCCACTAAATGCTCAACTATTGCTTTTCCTTTTGAATTCACCTCTAACTTGCTCGAATCTAATCAAAATTAACTTAATATCATTAAATAATGCTAAAGTAACTAACTTTATTGAAAAATATAATTTTTCCTAAGTTTTCTCAAAAAAAGTGAAAACCCGACCCTGGGCCCTCTTGGTCTAAACTCGGGGTTCGGACCAATTTACGATTACCCATTGTTGATACCCAATTTTTCCTCACATTATTTCAAAATGCATATCTACTTTCAAAATCACTCTTTACAGTAATTGATATTTTTCATAATTTTTCGTATTTTTATAACATTATTTTCTTGTTTATTTAACATTTTATGTTCCATAATTATTCATAATTATGCATAAATGACGTTATAAACAATTTTGAATCATTTTCTCACTCAATATGTTATTTATATCCTATTTAATTCCATTAGGATTTAATTATTTCATAAATTGGCCAATATTGGCATTATTTAGTTGATTTCAGCAGTTTTGCGATTATAGCACAAATATACATTTATACCATTTTTAAAAGAAACAACTGATCGTTTTATATATTTTTATAGTAATTGATTATCTTAATTTCATTTTACACAATTATTAGCTATTTTACTAATTAATTATCTTATTTAATTGGGTATTTAACGTTTAGCCTATCTTATTTATATTTTAGCCAATTTTTTAAACCAAACCCCACCTGACCCAAAACCCATTATCTAACCCAACCCAACCCAAACCCATTCCTACCCGGCCCAACCCCATGCTTGATCTGAACCGTTGATCGTTTGAGATCAACGGTCCAGATCTAAGTTACCATAATTAAACTCAACCACTACCCCCTCCGACCCCTCATTTTGCTAACACCCATTCTCTCTCTATCTCTCTTTGTTACTCTCTAGTTCTCTCTAGAAGCATCCCTTGGCTTCGCTCCTCCGATGGGGTCTGTTCACCTTCTCCGGCTGGTTCTCTCACCGGAAACCATGACTCCTCATCGTCTCATTGTTATTTGCCCACCTTGCACCGGTCCAGTGATACCCTAGGGCCCTCAGACGAACCTGGAGCAGTTCACTCACCTCTCATGGTCCCCATGCCACTTTCCGACCTCCCCCAGCCATTTGAGTAAGAACTACAACCTTCCTAGCTTAAGCATGCGACGTCTTTGAGGTTCTTCCTACTTCTCTGGGTTCCACGAAACCCTAACCCTATGTCTTTTCAATTTTCTTTAGATCTGTTTTAGATCTACGATATTACAAAGTTTCTTTACATGTTTTTCTCTAAAAAAAACCTTCATCGTTAATTTCAAAAATTAGGGTTTCATACCCCTTTTAAGATACGATTTCTTGCTTCTGTTTTTATGTGATTCTGTGTGTCTTTCTATTATTCAATGATTTATTCAAAGCTTCTGTCATTTTTAACTTGCTTTACTCAAAACCCCAAGTTTTCCCTAAACTCTGAATCTATCTATTACTGATACGTTGTTTGAACTCTTATCTCTCGTAGATGTTAAGCTTCTCTATGATTTCTATCCTTTTGTTGTTGTTAAGGTTTACTATCTCTGTGTTTCTATTATGTCTAACATCATTGTTCGTCTATGAACCTATGTGATTCTTGCTTTACCTAGGGTTTTCAATCTTGTATTGTCCTCTACTGCTTGCTTAAGGTTTTCTCTGATTTTGTGCTATTTATTACTTAATAGACTCGATTACTTGTTATATTAGCCCTTACAAAGTATTCCCTACTGGTTCTATTGATCTTCCTCAAGGTTGTGATATCTTTTCTCAAAACTGTAACTCATATGTGTTTTCCTTAGAACCTTTTACTGATTTTGAATTACTTCCTTACATGTGTGATACTTTCCTTAATTAAAACTTATTCCCTTGTGATTTTAGTCCTATACGTGATTCCTGTGATTTATTTTCAGAATCAATTTGTATTCTACCATATTTTACGTGCCTAAAAATGTTTTCAAATATTTGACATATACTTTCCTTACTCGGAGCATTCTGTATTCAGCTCTTATTACATGCCACATGCTTTAATTATGGTAAAGTTAATCCTGTAATTGATCCCTTTCCTTACTTGATACAACTTGTATCCGTTTGAGTCCTGACTCCCTAATTAAAAGGAGTCCGAACATTGATTGATTCTGATTGGTATTAGTTCCATAACTGTGTACTTCTTACCTTATTCTTCTACTTGTTTCAAACTATAAATACTTCTAGTCTTTCAATAACAAATACACGAACAAGAGATACTATTCTAAGCCCTCTCTTACACACACACATATTGTCTTGCTTCTCTTGTTGTTACTTGCAACTCAGTTGGCTGCAAGCCAAAACTGAGTGATTCTACTGTGCTATTACTCTACTTCCCTATTGTTCTGTTGCATCTACACTACTGCTCTGCCTCTCTTCACTTTGCTGCTCTTCATTACTTTGCTGCTATTCATTTCTCACATTCAACTGGTATGGTTTCAGTTTAAGCCTACAACATCTAAAACAACATGTATCTATTTGTATTAAGGTTCCTGCTATGTCTCTTATGCTTCTATTTGGTGTTCTATTGTTTGCCTTGCAATTAACATATCTAGTCTGTCTATGTGATCTCCCTTTAGTTCAGCATGTTTAATTTTGTCTATGCGATCTCTCTTTCCCTCTATGTTCAGCATGTCTATTTGTCTATGTGATCTCTTTCAATTCAGCATGTTCAGTACTTTTCCTCATATGTTCTATTATGAATCTGCCTTACCCCCTCCCCCCCCCCCTTGATTACTGACACTACAAGCATGTACTCATGATACCTAGTTACTATGTAATCCTAAACCTTTCCTTGAACTTAATGTGTAACTCTGTTTGGCACTCCTTCAATCTNTTTTCTTATATGTTCTATTATGAATCTGCCTTACCCCCCTGATTACTGACACTACAAGCATGTACTCATGATACCTAGTTACTATGTAATCCTAAACCTTTCCTTGAACTTAATGTGTAACTCTGTTTGGCACTCCTTCAATCTAATGTTATTAAACAGTTTGGCATGAACATTTGTGATAGATCATTGTTGTAACTAGTTAAGTTCTGTGAGACTTCTCTGATGTTAATCTATGTGCAACTATGTTTTTCACAGATGTATTACTTGTCCCCAATTCCCTTTACTTGTTTGTGTTTGTTTCCTGAACTATGTATGTCTTCTAAGCTGCTGATTGTCCTGTCTCTTTTCCTCTTCAAACTAGTTTCATAAGACAAACTCTTATGATGTTCTCTAAAGCTATTTTTTTCAAAACAATTATGTCAGAAAACTCTTTTTCAACTCAGCTCCTTCTAAAAACTCTAAGCACATCTCACTACTCCTTGTTTCTTAGTTCAGCCCCCTTCGTGTGAGCACTGCCTGTGGACCATTTGGGTACCCATTGAACTCTGACAGACAAGGCTGGCATTTCACACTACACCAACTCACTCCTGACTGGGGTACCTGGGTGTGAGCACTGCCTAGGATCCTCTGAGGTCCTTAGGAACTCTGACACACCTGGGTTATAAAAGGTCATGGCATATGGCATTGTTGGATCTGGAGACTTGGGCCTACTGTTAGGCTCCCTATAGTGTAACTTCTTAATTTTCTTATTTACTTATGTAATTTGTGCAATGCTGGTCTGTAATAATTAATTGTAAAACGATTCTAGGGCTGGATAGTGAAATGGGTGGGGTTATGCATGCTTAGTATAGAAATGGGTAGAAACCATGTTTGTAGGTTTATTCTTATATGTGCAATAGTCACCATGCTTAGGAATACATGCCATCATTCATTAGATACCATGATACTTAGTTCCATTTATTTTCAGCATCTCATCATACCTATACCCACTTAGAAATCATGTTCCTAATTAAGCGACAATAGAAACGGTTGTTACAATGTTACTGCCTCTGCATTTTTTACAATTGCTTCATCTAGAAATCTTGTCTTAGGTTAAATAACAACATCAACTATTGAACCTTGCATTAGAAATCATGTACCCTAGGATTTTCATTCTCAGCATATTCATGCCAAAATCATGTGTTAAAAAACATATTGTTGCCTACACTTAGAAATCATGTATTAGGATTCAGTAACTTAATAAGGAATTACATCTCTGTATGTTTTGCTTTCATCCAAAAAAAATGTGTGCTAATGAATCTCGCTAAAAAGACTAGATCCTAATGTTGAAAACGTTCATGCAACTAGAACAGCATGCATAGGTTTGCATCATTCTACAACCCGTCTGCATTCAGATATCATGTTTTCAGGACCTGCATCCATACTTGTTTAAACTCTTAGCCTCATAATAATAAAACAGACTTACCTTGTCTAACTATTATTCTCTGAAACCAGGTAGTATAATTAAAGTATTTTGATACGCCTAGGCAAACCATAGGTGTTAACACTTGTTAAAACTGGAAAACTATTCCTCTTTTGTGTACCGTCTGAAACCAACAGTTCAGAAGTGGTAAAAATCTTTTCTTTGAAACCCTGTAATAACACTGCCTTATTACTGCATTCACGCCTAGACATCATGCCGTAGGTTATGAAATTTAAGACCTCATTTGTGGTTGAGTCGTGCTATTTATTTGTATAACTTGTGGAGGAATATCTGAGCTTCCTATGTGCCTCTATGTGCTTCCCTGTATTTGCAGTTCTAATTGTTTTGTTTGTCGTTTAGAATTTCGTCCTTTAAACCTAAGGGTTCATCCTAGTACCTACCTTTTAGGAATAGTAGTCCCTAACTTCCTCCAGGACTGATAGGATGGGACGGGTAATAGCACGCAATAAGCTTCATGACCAACACACGTTTTAAATACCTTCGCGGGGTGGGAAAGGGTAGAGTATGGATATGATGACCGGTGCGCTAATACCACGTGTAGCTCTTCCTATCGGGTATTGCATTGATGTGATCCATATTACTTTAAACCTAGGACGTCTCTTCTCAAATATTTACTTTCGATTTCTTTCAACTTTTTAATAAACTTCAATACTTGTTTGAAATCCCCTCTTATATGAGCCTTATTTGTTATTTGCTTATTATCCAAATTCACGAAAACCATTTGGTCGGGAACCACAGTTATGGATCCTGAGGGGTGCCTAATACCTTCCCCTTGGGATAACTTCAAGCCCTTACCCGATCTCTGGTAATGCAAACTAGTCTTATGAGTTAACTAATCTAGGTGCCCTAACACACCATAAAAATCGTTAGGTGGCGACTCTTCCTTTTAACCCTTTTAATCTTCAAAAGGAGTTGTCCAAAATGTCATAAACCTGATCTTTCCGCTTTAAGAGGGGAAAAAGGGGACGCGACATCATGGCGACTCTGCTGGGGATATACCTAGGCTTTTACCATTGCAAAGTGTTTCATGAATTTGGACCTTTAATTTTGTTTAAATTTTTGCACTCTTTCCTCTTCCCTATTGCATGTCGTTAATTGTTTACTTCTTTCAAATATTTATTCCACATGAACAGAACTAACATGTCTCTTTGTTTCCCTTTTTGTAATTGCTTTCAATCATAACTGATGTATTTACCGCCTTTCTAACGTGCAAATACATTATTATCTGTTTAAATGCTTATTTATTGCATACCATGCTCAACATTCATATTCCACTCGTGCCAAACAAAATACTATAGCAACTCTTACAATGAGTGGTTGTGCTATTCCTATATTACTACCCCTTAAATTCGGAAAGGCGTATTTGTGGTAAAACTAGTCGATCAGCGGTGCAGTCGACAGTTCCGGGCCTTCCCCCTTGAGTTGTCCACTCAAGGGTACCAGTCTAAAACCCAATGGAAACCTTACTCTGTTATATTGTTGCATGCATCATGGTCAAACTTAGCCAGGTTAACGTGTTGTACGCACAATAGCCTTTAAGACAGCCTTGTCCAAAGTCCACTGGGTTTCCCTGGAACCCAAACGGACACCCTCATGCTCTGTGCATTTATTTGGACAACTAAATGCTTCCTGCTAATTATTGGTGTTAAATAGTCGAGTCTGGTGGGGGTAAAGGGCCTAACCTTGTATGTTTTGCATAAAATGAGACATGAAGTCCCCAGATTCCGCATGGTCACCAATATTCACCCTAGGCTGCTGAATTGGTGGGAAGACCTCCACTCTCGTGACAAAACTCTCGTCAGAAAACACCTAGGCAATCTACCATCTCTTCAAGATATCCAGCCAAACAAAATGATGATAGGGGCCGCTACTCTGTTTTGGGACTGTGATAGGTCTGTGTTCCGTTTTGGGAATCTTGAAATGACACCTTTATTAGAAGAGATAGGAGGATTGGCCGGTCTAGCTTGGGAATCTCCGGGGTTGATGATGCATGAAAATCGCACGGGCAGGGGTTTCCTCAAAATGATGGGTTTGAAGAAGAATCCAGAATTGGTGTGTCTGAAGGATTCATACGTCCCTTTCGACTATTTATATGAAAGGTACGGTCACAACAAATCGTATTGCACCTACCAAGACGAATGCCATCACCTCTCTGGGACATATCCATCGCCGAGCGTTCGTGTTTATGGTGTGTTTTCTGGGTTTGATTGTATTCCCAATGAAGACGGAAAGAATCCATACTAGGTTGTCCATGGTAACTAAGACGCTAATGGAAGGGATAGACGGGCAGGATTTCGGCATTGTGTCCATGATCATCGCAGATATATATCGGGCCCTAGAAATATGTCAACGAGGAGAAAGGCATTTCGAAGGTTGCAACTTATTACTCAAACTCTGGCTCATAGAACATCTGCAAAAAGGTGAATACCGACAAGACATCCATCGAAGGATTTGGGATGACCATATCGCTTTTCATCACCCAAAGTGAATGAACTATATTCCCGACATGTTCGCTCAGCTGGAGAATGCCGAAGGATGGGTTGAATTATTTGGTAACTTAATGAGGATCAGGTTCAATGGATGTTCGAGTGGTTTCCGATAGATGAGTTCATCATTCGGTCCCAAGACGCTTCATTTTTTATACTGATTGATCTGGGGGGGACATACCCTTACGTCCCTCAGCGAGTTATGAGGCAAGCAGGTAGAAGGCAGGTCATACCTAGGATCGAGAAAATGAGTCATCTTCGAGCAGACTTTCAGAATGATGATAGCCCTCACAAGTGCCAAGCTCAGCACCTATGGCACTGTAGGATTAGGCTCAAAAAGGACACCATCGAGCCAGACAGGTATCACTCCGGTTTCACTCCTTTCTATCTTGGTTGGTTAGAAGAGGATCTAGGTGGTCAAATCAAGCCGGGGTTCGTTCGAGGTCACCGGGGCATAGATGAAAAGGCTGAAGCACAAGTCAAGTACAACCAACTGCGCAAAACGATCTGTGAATGTAAGGATGATCACCACAAGATACATAAGTCCAACAAAAGGTTGATCAAGGAGTGGAAGGACATGGCTGTCAGCGCCAACCAGAGGTTGAGTTACTTGGAGCAAGGTATAGTTGAACTAGAGGAGAAATTCATCAAAAGGATTGAGACTTGCCAAAAGGTTGAGGGAGTTGAAGGAGGATACTTAGCCAGAACCTACCTACTGCTGGGACTTCGCGAGTTGGGAAAGCTGATCGAGGGAAGCAAGAATGTCGAATCTGGGGAAGGTCCTTCTGGGACCAAGTACATAGGGATGTCTTCTTTTCTTCATTAATGTAATAAGGCCTATAGTGCCTTTTATTTTTTTCGCATTTTTAGAGTTGTCTTAAAGATTTGTCTATTTTCTATCAATAAAATGAGGCATTTAGCACTTTAAGTTCTCCAGATTAATTTGTTGCTAGGCATACCTCGGGCACAAAGAGGTCCCCCAACTTAGGATACGCTTTACATTTCCGCATTATGTGTTTAATTCCTGCAATATTTTTCATAATCCTCACTGAATCGGTTACCTTTTGTTTTGTTTCTCTTTTAGTTATTATCCCCTTCCCCAAAGGTTAGTTCGCACAGTCTGGCATCATCCACCTACCGCACAAGATCCCCAGGGCCTCCACCTACTCCTCCTCTCAGTCCTCCCAAAGGTAGAAACAAGGGCAAAGGTAAGATGGCAGAATCCAGCGGTATCAGGAAAGACAATACAGTTGAACAGGTTGAGACTACTGAAGGCCGGGGTATTCAGGTTTTTCATGAGAACATGTCACCATTGGAACATAAATTGTTGAAGTTTTAAGAGGAGCTCGACCAGGTCCGGAATCTGGCCAATCTGTCATTTTCCCTCAACATCCCTGACGTCAACCCTACACCACCACAGAATATCCCAAAACAACCAAATTACCCTGCACCTCACCATAACCAAACTCTCTCTGCACCATGCAGCACTTGCCACAACAACACTCCGCCATTCATCCACGAACCTTAAAACCCCCCGAAGGACCATTTCCATGCATACAACAATCCCATCTACGTGGAAACTGTGACCCAGTCCATTCCGCCTATCTCACATACATCCGAATATGATGGTAAAGACTTGCTCATCAAGAATCTGGCTGAGGAACTTAGAAAGCTGACTGGCCGAGTTCAGTGTGTCGAGGGAGTCAAGGGAATTGAAGGTTTGAACTATAAAGATCTTTGTATACAACCTGATGTCGAACCACCTGAGGGATACAAACCTCCAAAGTTCGAGATGTTTGATGGCACTGGTGATCCGAGGGTCCATCTGAGGACCTACTGTGATAAAGTGGTTGGCGTAAGAAAAGACGAAAGGATATGCATGAAGTTGTTCATGAGGAGTCTGAAAGGGGACGCACTGTCTTGGTACATCAGCCAAGACCCTAAGAAATGGTCAAACTGGGTAGGCATGGCAACAGACTTCATGGACAGGTTTAGATTCAATACAGAGAACACACCAGATGTGTTCTACATCCAAAACTTGAAGAAGAAACCCACACAAACCTTTCGCGAGTATGCTACTCGTTGGAGGTCGAAAGCTGCTAAAGTCAGACCTGCTTTAAAGGAAGAACAGATGAACAAGTTCTTTGTCCGAGCTCAGAACCCACAATATTATGAATGGCTAATGATGGTTGAAGACCACAAGTTCTCCGACATTATCAAATTGGGAGAGCGAATTGAAGAAGGTATCAAGAACGGTATGGTTACAAATTTTGAAGCTTTGCAAGCCACTAACAAAGCTTTACAGTCCGGTGGTGTGTCTAAGAAGAGAGACGTGGGAGCCGTAATGGTTGCACAACAAGCCAAATCCCCACCCAAATACCAAATCTACCCAACACCTCCCTTCACATATCAGCCAACCTCGAACTACCAAGCACCCTCACATTCCTACCAAGCTCCACCACCCACATACCAATCTCCACCACCCACATATCAACCTACCCCACATAGATATTCACAACCCGCTCCCGTCTACAACACCTATAATTCCCACCCACCTCACTATCAATCACCCCCTACCCGCCAAAACTTCCCTAGGCCTCGCCCTAACTTTGATCACCACCCTCCAAAACATTATACCGCTATAGCCAAGCCCATCGACCAGTTGTATGAAAAACTCAAAGTTGCTGGTTACGTTACACCCATCCCTGCTGACACCCCTGAGAACCCTTCTCAGTGGGTTAACCCAAACAAATCTTGTGCATACCATTCTGGCATGAAAGGACACACCATCAAAGAATGCCGCTCTCTGAAAGATAAGATACAGACCCTCATAACAAGATTATTGTGGCAAAAGATCCCGCTCCGAACGTCCGCAATAACCCTTTACCAGACCATAAGGGTAGAGGTATCCATATGATTGAAGTAGATGATGATTGGGATCCCGAGGGGTAAATCGGGTTTATCGCAGAAGGCGATGACCCAAAGAAACCTGCAGTCACTCTCAACCCGATCATAGTCCAGATTCATCCATCTGAGAATGCCGAGGTAAATATGTCTATCCCATTTGAGTTTGAAGCAGCACCGCCTGCAAAGGCGAAGGCGCTAGTGCCAATTGAAGTTGAGTTTGTATCTCCAGCAAACGCACCAGCACCACTCGAGGTTGCAGTCCTCCCACCCCTAACATACACTCCAGTTGAAGTAAGAATGACCACGCCAATTCCAGTAGCAATTTCAACCGCACCACCTTCTTATTCAGATGTTATCCCTTGGGATTATACAGCCGAGGCAAGAAGGAAAGGTAAAAACAGGTCTGAGGAAGCCATCGCAGCACAAGGTATGACGAGAACTGGTAGAGTTTATACCCCTGAGCATCTGGCCGAGTCAAGAAAGCAAGCTGCCAACCGCCCTCCCCTCATTGAAACAGGTTCCGATGATCTTTGGAGGAAAATATAGGCTAAGGTGTATTCAGTCATCGACCAACTAAACAAGACACAAGTGCAGATATCTATTCTCTGTTTGCTGCAAAATTCTGAGACGCACATAAATGCTTTACTAAAGGTGTTGAGCGAAGCATATTTGCCGAACAACATCACTAGTGGAGAAATGGACAACATGGTGGGCCAGGTACTGGAAAGTCACAAAATTACTTTTCATGACGACGAGTTACCACCTGAGGGATTGGGACACAACAAAGCATTGCACATCACCGTGCAATGTGAAGATCATTTCATCACGAGGATCTTGATCGATTGAGGTTCTAGTCGTAACATTTGTCCGTTGATAACACTCAAGAAATTGGGTAAAGGACTACATGAGATAAGAGAGGGAGAAATCAACGTGAAAGCCTTCGACGGGTCTCAAAGAGCTACCATGGGGAAAATCAGTCTATGCCTACAGATGGGACCAACCTGGTTCGAAGTGGACTTCCAAGTAATAGACGTGCTGGAATCTTACAACTTGTTGTTAGGGCGACCCTGGATCCATGTTGCTGGGGCCGTCGCATCAACACTAAATAAGGCGGTGAAATTCGAGTGGAACCACCAAGAGGTAATCATCCACGGCAACGGTAGCAACCCTATCTACAGTCGCCAGACTATCCATGTGATTGATGGAAAGAGAAAACTGGGTGGAGGAACTTATCCCCATATTGAGCTAGTCAATTCCATTGACAAAGACAAATGATGGGATAGCTAAATCAAGAGTATACTAAACTGGAATGGGTACGAGCCTGGCAAAGGGCTCGGCAATAACCTTCAAGGAATCTCCAAACCCATCAAGATCAAGAAACATGGTACTACTTTCGGTCTGGGATATGAGTACACCTGGGAAGAATTCAATAGTTGGTCGCCACCTTGGCGCAGTCCTTACTACCCATTGGAGTAGCCGATAACGCATCTGGAACAGACCTTCCAGCAAGCTGACGTTATTTATGGGTCAGACGAAGAAGAAGCACTCGCTGCACTGGGAAATTTGTTCCTGGAGGATGATGATATGGATTGTTGTGTTATTCTCGAGGAGGAGGGGGAGGAAGGCTCTTCCGTACAGGCAGTAAGCGAGGGAGCGTATCTCAAGAACTGGTCTATCAGGACCACCAGAGCTCGCCGAGCCTCGGTGTATCAAGGCTAAAAACAAGCATTATTTACTGTTTTATTTATTAAACAATTTTCCCTTTTCTGCATTGTTTTTCAATTCCCACAATAAGATCTTCAATGTTCAAAAACGTTATTCAATTTATCAAAGCATTTCTAATTTCTCTTACAAATTCGATATTTATTCGCTACTATTTTCTCTCATTATTTTATCTATACAGCATTTACTATTACTTTACTTGATGAACCAATGACTGTGACGTACAATGAGGCGACGCAACAAACGGACATTGATTCAGACGAAGACGATATACTCGACGAAATTGTTAAGGAGGTCGAAGACTTTGAAAATAGACCTAAGTCCAACTTAGGTGAGACTGAGGTTGTCAACCTGGGAGATTCAGAAAACGTCAAGGAAACACGCATCAGTATCCATTTGTCACCGACAGAGAAGAAAGAGTATACAGAGTTCCTAAGGGAGTATGAGGAAATATTTGCCTGGTCTTACGATGACATGACTGGTTTAAGTACGCCCATTGTGGCTCACAAACTGCCGACCAATCCGACATGTCCACCGGTAAAGTAGAAGCTTAGAAAGTTCAAACCTGACATGAGTTTGAAAATCAAAGAAGAAGTTACCAAGAAGATCAACGCCAAAGTTCTCTGGGTGGTTGAATACCCGACATGGTTAGCCAACATTGTACATGTGCCAAAGAAAGACGGGAAGGTCAGAGTCTGTGTCGACTACCGGGATCTCAACCGGGCCAGTCCTAAAGATGACTTCCCCTTGACAAACATACACATTCTAATTGACAATTGCGCCAAGCATGAGCTACAGTCCTTCGTAGATTGCTTCGCTGAATATCATCAAATTTGGATGGATGAGGAAGATGCTGAGAAAACGGTGTTCATCACACCCTGGGGAGTGTACTGTTACAAGATGATGTCGTTCGGTTTAAAGAATGCAGGGGCCACTTACATGAGGGCCATGACTATCATATTCCATGACATGATTCACAAAGAGATCGAGGTGTACGTGGACAACGTCATTATCAAATCAAAGAAAGCTATTGATCACATGGATGATTTAAGAAAGTTCTTCAACAGGTTGAGAAAATATAATCTGAAGTTGAACCCCGCAAAGTGTGCATTCGGGGTTCCTGTTGGAAAATTGCTAGGATTTATTGTGAACCGCCAGGGAATCGAATTGGATCCGTCAAAGGTCAAAGCCATTCAAGAACTACCATCGCCAAGAAACAAGAGAGATGTTATGAGCTTCTTGGGGAGGCTCAATTACATCAGCCGATTCATAGCACAGTCTACAGTCATCTGCGAGTCGATCTTCAAAATGTTAAAGAAGGACGGTGCGACTAAGTGGACCGAGGATTGTCAAAAGCTTTCGACAGAATCAAGGAGTATCTATCCACACCGCCGATCTTGGTACCACCTGAGCCAGGTAGTCCTCTTCTACTCTACCTTGTCGTACTAGATGGAGCTTTCTGTTGCGTTCTAGGGAAACATAACGAAACAGGAAGGAAGGAACAAGCTATTTATTATTTCAGCAATAAGTTAACTCCGTATGAAGCCCGGTATTCTTTGCTGGAACGCACTTGCTGCGCTTTGACTTGGGTCTCTCAGAAGTTGAGACACTGCTTCTGTGCCTATACAACATATCTCATATCAAGGATGGATCCACTAAAATACATCTTTCAGAAACCCATGCCCACTGGCTAGCTAGCCAAGTGGCAAATCCTGTTGAGTGAGTTCGACATTATTTATGTGACTCAAAAAGCGGTAAAGGGACAAGCATTAGCAGACTATCTTGCTGAGAATCCAGTGGACAGAGAATACGAACCCCTGAAAATGTATTTTCCTTATGAAGAGGTATCATTCGTAGGAGAAGACATTGCAGAATCCTACGACTGTTGGAGGATGTTCTTTGATGGCGCAGAAAACTTCAAAGGAGTCGGTATCGGAGTAGTCTTAATATCAGAAGTAGGTCAGCATTATCCAGCATCCACCAAACTCAGGTTTCCTTGCACCAACAACATGGCTGAATATGAGGCCTGTATCTTGGGGCTCAACATGGCCATTAACATGAACGTCCAGGAGTTGTTAGTGATTGGTGACTCAAACTTATTGGTACATCAAGTACAAGGAGAATGGGCAACCAAAAATTCCAAGATACTACCCTACCTACATCAGGTTCAGGAGTTGAGAAAGAGGTCCACAAAGATAGAGTTCTGGCATGTCCCCAGAATCCAGAATGAGTTTGCCGATGCTCTTGCTACCTTGTCATCTATGATTTAGCATCCAGACAAAACTTTCATTGACCCCATTCCAGTGAAAATTCACAGTCAGCCGGCCTACTGTGCTCATGTTGAAGAAGAAGCAAACGGAAATCCTTGGTTTCATGACATCAAGGAATATTTGGAAAAAGGAGAATACCCAGAGCTTGAAAACGCCACTCAGAAGCGCACACTTCGGAGATTGTCTAACAATTTCTTTCACAGCGGAGGAATCCTGTATAGGAGGACTCCTGATTTGGGGTTATTAAGGTGCGTTGACGCAAAAGAAGCATCAAAACTATTGGAAGAAATTCATGTTGGGACTTGCAGTCCACATATGAACGGGTTTGTATTAGCGAAGAAGATACTCTGAGCGGGTTACTTCTGGATGACCATGGAAACAGACTGCATCCAGTACGTCCGGAAATTCCATCGCTGTCAGATACATGGAGATATGATAAAGGTACCCCCGAGTGAGCTTAACGCAACAAGTTCACCATATCCATTCGCCGCCTGGGGCATGGACGTCATTGGACCTATCGAGCCTGCTGCCTCCAACAGACACAGGTTTATTATGGTTGCCATTGATTACTTTACTAAATGGGTCGAAGCAGCTTCCTACAAAGCAGTTACCAAGAAAGTCGTGGTCGTCTTTGTCCGCGACTGCGTTATTTGTCGGTTCGGAGTTCCAGAGTCAATCATCACCGACAATGGTTCTAATATCAACAGTGACGTGATGAAAGCCATGTGTGAAACATGCAAGATAAAACACAAGAACTCCACAACTTACAAACCTCAGATGAATGGAGCTGTAGAAGCCGCTAACAAAAACATCAAGAAGATATTAAGGAAGATGATAGAAAGGCACAAGCAATGGCATGAGAAGTTATCATTCGCCCTACTGGGGTATCGCACCACAGTCCGCACATCAACCGGGGCAACCCCCACACACTCGTTTATGGGTACGGAGGCTGTTATTTCTGTCGAGGTTGAGATTCCATCTCTAAGAATTATACAAGAAGCTGAGCTCAGCGACGCAGAATGGTAAGGAGCTGTTATGAGCAACTAGCCCTCATAGACGGAAAGAGAATGAACGCAGTTTGTCATGGTCAACTATATCATAACAGAAAAACTAGAGCCTTCAACAAGAAAGTCAAGCTAAGACGATTCACACCAGGGCAGCCGGTACTAAAGAAAATCTTTCCACATCAAGATGAAGCGAAAGGGAAGTTTTCTCCCAACTGGCAAGGTTCGTACATGGTTCACAGAGTGCTGACAGGAGAAGCACTCATACTTGCAGAAATGGACGGAGAAGTTTGGCCAAAACCAATCAATTCAGATGCAGTCAAGCGCTACTATGTGTAATTCCTTATGCTTTTGTCGACAATGTAAATTGAACTACACCCGACCTGATTCCCGTTTAAGATGGGATACGTAGGAAGCCCTATGGGTTCGGTCACAATTCAATAAAAAATCATTTTTCCCACGAATGGAAACTGGGGCAGAATTTTGAGGAGGACCCTCAAAATTCCATGGCAGGAGCGGTCGCAACGTCCCGGACCGCGTCCCGGTCGTCGGTTCATCTAAAAAACTATTTTTAGACTATATGCTATATAGTATCTTTACAAAATCATGCATATTTTTTTTACTTTTTTACTTAAACATCTTTTTTAGCAAACGCTACCCCAGTGATACAGACAATATCATCAAGATTAAGGGAGCAAGTGGGAACGCGGACTAACCTTTTCCCTTACAGAACTCACGATTTTTCTTTGGATGCAAACACAAAGATCGCAAAGGCCCCAAAACATATTACCCTCCCGAAGAACACACATTGCTCAAAGACACACTTCTCAAGCTCGTCGCACACGCCGACATTTATTATCATCCCAAATAACACTTCACTTACCGCAATACTCACAACAATCATATTGCCTCAATTTATCACCAGCTAAGAACTCCTATCTGTATTTTTATTTTTTTCTGCCCTTACACTGCATAAGGCTACCTTTCTGCCTTCCGAGACTAAACGTTGTCTCCATCTGCAATTTACATCCTGCATAAGGCTACCTTTCTGCCTTCCGAGACTAAACGTTGTCTCCACCTGCATTTACATCCTGCATAAGGCTACCTTTCTGCCTTCCGAGACTAAATGTTGTCTCCACCTGCATTTACATCCTGCATAAGGCTACCTTTCTGCCTTCCGAGACTAAACGTTGTCTCCATCTGCATCTGCATTTATTTCTTGGATAAGGCTACCATTCTGCCTTCCGAGACTAAACGCTGTCTCCATCTGCATTTATTTCTTGCATAAGGCTGCCATTCTGCCTTTCGAGACTAAACGATGTCTCCATCTCCATCTGCATTTTTCATTGCATCAGGCTACCATCCTTCCTTCCGAGGCTAACGCTGCCTCCGATTTACTTTTCAAAGCGATCGCTGTCTCTGTCATCATTTACTTCGCTTCCTTTCAGGCTAAGCTCTGCCCTTCTAATTCGCAAGACCAAGCTCTGCCTTGTTAGCATCATACTATTGCATTCTCATGGGCTGAAACATCGCAACCTATCCAAAGGCGTCATCGTTCGGAGGCACAATCTTTATGGCCCGAGAACATCATTTCATGGCCTAAGGATCTCTTTTATCAGTTTGCATATCATTATTCAAAGGCATCATAGTTCGGAGGCACCATCCTCATGGCCCGAGAACATCATTTCATAGCCTGCGAATCCCGCATCAAGCGATTCATGGCCCAGGACATCATGGTCTAAGGACGTCATCCTCAACCGTCCAAAGACAACATTCATAGTCCAATGGAAATCTGCATCATGTTTAAATTACGCACAATCTATGCTTGTTATTCGTTTGCAGGAAATCCGGATAGGAACAACCAGCCAGGAAAGAGCGGACCGCTCCAGTTCTCCTAACTACCCTGTAAACCCTTTTGCTCACCTTGCTTTGCACCTTGCGTCCGTCCTTATAAAATGTCGTCGGTATACTTCGCCGGTGACTCCTGAACTACATACGACCTGATTCCTGCAAAATCAGGGATATGTAGGCAACTCACAAATCAGGGTGCTGCCTAAATCTTTCATACTATCTCCATTCGGTCAAAATAGGCCATCATATCTTTACCCGACAACTCTTTCATCCTTCCCGGGTAAAAGGGGCAGCTGTTTATACCCAACTTTTCCTCCAATTATTTTCAAAATTGCATATCTACTTTCAAAATCACTCTTTGCAGTAATTGATATTTTTTATAATTTTTCGTATTTTTATCAAATTATTTTCTTGTTTATTTAATATTTTATGTTCCATAATTATTCATAATTATGCATAAATGACGTTATAAACAATTTCAAATCATTTTCTTACTCAATATGTTATTTATATCCTATTTAATTCCATTAGGATTTAATTATTTCACAAATTGGCCAATATTGACATTATTTAGTTGATTTCAGCAGTTTTTGCGATTATAGCACAAATATACATTTATACCATTTTTAAAAGCAACAACTGATCGTTTTATATTTTTTTATAGTAATTGATTATCTTAATTTAATTTTACACAATTATTAGCTAGTTTACTATTAATTATCTTATTTAATTGGGTATTTAGCGTTTAGCCAATTTTTTAAACCAAACCCCACCTGACCCAAAACCCATTCTCTAACCCAACCCAAACCCATTCCTACCCGGCCCAACCCCATGCTTGATATGAACCGTTGATCGTTTGAGATCAACGGTCCAGATCTAAGTTACATAATTAAACTCAACCACTACCCCCTCCGACCCCTCATTTTGCTAACACCCATTCTCTCTCTATCTCTCTCTGTTACTCTCTAGTTCTCTCTAGAAGCATCCCTTGGCTTCTCTCCTCCGATGGGGTCTGTTCACCTTCTCCGGCTAGTTCTCTCACTGGAAACCATGACTCCTCATTGTCTCATGGTTATTTGCCCACCTTGCACCGGTCTAGTGATATCCTAGGGCCCTCAGGCGAACCTGGAGCGGTTCACTCACCTATCATGGTCCCCATGCCACTTTCCGGCCTCCCCCCGCCGTTTGAGTAAGAACTACAACCTTTCTGGCTTAAGCCTGCGACGTCTTTGAGGTTCTTCCTACTTCTCTAGGTTCCACGAAACCCTAACCCTATGTCTTTTTTATTTTCTCTAGATCTGCTTTAGATCTACGATATTACGAAGCTTCTTTACATGTTTTTCTCTGAAAACAACCTTCATTTTTAAGCAATCTTTCATTTCAAAAATTAGGGTTTCAAACCCCTTTTAAAAACGATTTCTTGCTTCTGTTTTTATGTGATTCTATGTGTCTTTCTATTATTCAATGATTTATTCAAAGATTCTATCATTTTTAACTTGATTTACTGAAAACCCCAAGTTTTCCCTAAACTCTAAATCTATCTATGACTGATACGTTGTTTGATATCTTATCTCTCGTAGATGTTAAGCTTCTCTATGATTTCTATCCTGTTGTTGTTGTTAAGGTTTACTATCTCTGTGTTTCTATAATGTCTAATATCACTGTTCGTCTATGAACCTGTGTGATTCTTACTTTACCTAGGGTTTTCAATCTTCTATTGTCCTCTACTGCTTGCTTAAGGTTTTCTCTGATTTTGTGCTATTTATTGCTTAACAGGCTCGATTACTTGTTATATTAGCCCTTACATAGTATTCCCTACTAGTTCTATTGATCTCTCTCAAGATTATGATATCTTTTCTCAAAACTGTAACTCATATGTGTTTTCCTTAGAACCTTTTACTGATTTTGAATTACTTCCTTACATATGTGATACTTTCCTTAATTAAAATTGATTCCCTTGTGATTTTAGTCATATACGTGATTCCTGTGATATTTTTTCAGAATCAAATTGTATTCTACCATATTTTACGTGCCTAAAAATGTTTTCAACTATTTGACATATACTTTCCTTACTCGGAGCATTCTGTATTCAGCCCTTATTACATGCCACATGCTTTAATTATGGTAAAGTTAATCCTGTAATTGATCCCTTTCCTTACTTGATACAACTTGTATCCGTTTGAGTCCTGACTCCCTAATTAAAGGGAGTCCGGACATTGATTGATTCTGATTGGTATTAGTTCCATAACTGTGTACTTCTTACCTTATTCTTCTACTTGTTTCAAATTATAAATACTTTTAGTCTTTCAATAACAAATACTCTAACAAGAGATACTATTCTAAGCCCTCTCTTACACACACACATATTGTCTTGCTTCTCTTGCTGTTACTTGCAACTCAGTTGGCTGCAAGCCAAAACTGAGTGATTCTACTTTGCTATTACTCTGCTGCCCTACTGCTCTATTGCATCTACACTACTGCTCTGCCTCTCTTCACTTTGCTGCTCTTCATTTCTCTCATTCAACTGGTATAATTTCAGTTTAAGCCTACAGCATCTAAAACAACATGTTTCTATTTGTATTAAGGTTCCTGTTATGTCTCTTATGCTTCTATTTGTGGTTCTGTTGTTTGCATTGCAATTAACATATCTAGTTTGTCTATGTGATCTTCCTTTAGTTCAGCATGTTTATTTTTGTCTATGTGACCTCTCTTTCCCTCTATGTTCAGCATGTCTATTTGTCTATGTGATCTCTTTCAATTCAGCATGTTCAATACTTTTCCTCATATGTTCTATTATGAATCTGCCTTACCCCCTCCCCCCCCCCCTTGATTACTGACACTACAAGCATGTACTCATGATACCTAGTTACTATGTAATCCTAAACCTTTCCTTGAACTTAATGTGTAACTCTGTTTGGCACTCCTTCAATCTAATGTTATTAAACTCTTTGGCATGAACATTTGTGATAGATCATTG
>ML260266.1:49936-88463 GCA_005239495.1 Nicotiana undulata | reverse complement strand
CCCCCCCCGGATTACTGACACTACAAGCATGTACTCATGATACCTAGTTACTATGTAATCCTAAACCTTTCCTTGAACTTAATGTGTAACTCTATTTGGCACTCCTTCAATCTAATGTTATTAAACTCTTTGGCATGAACATTTGTGATAGATCATTGCTGTAACTAGTTAAGTTCTGTGAGACTTCTCTGATGTTAATCTATGTGCAACTATGCTTTTCAAAGATGTATTACTTGTCCCCAATTCCCTTCCCTTGTTTGTGTTTATTTCCTGAACTATGTATGTCTTCTAGGCTGATGATTGTCCTGTCTCTTTTCCTCTTCAAACTAGTATCATAAGACAAACTCTCATGTTGTTCTCTTAAGCTATTTCTTTCAAAACAATTATGTCAGAAAACTCTTTTTCAACTCAGCTCCTTCTAAAAAGTCGGAGCACATCTCACTACTCCTAGTTTCTAAGTTCAGGCCCCTTCGTGTGAGCACTGCCTTGGGGACCATTTGAGTACCCATTGAACTCTGACACACAAGGCTGGCATTCCACACTGCGCCAACTCACTCCTGACTGGGGTACCTGGGTGTGAGCATTGCTTGGGATCCTCTAAGGTCCTTAGGAACTCTGACACACCTGGGTTATAAAAGGTCATGGCATATGGCATTGTTGGATCTGGAGACTTGGGCCTACTGTTAGGCTCCCTATAGTGTAACTTCTTAATTTTCTTATTTACTTATGTAATTTGTGCAATGCTGGTCTGTAATAATTAATTGTAAAACGATTCTGGGGCTCGATAGTGAAATGGGTGGGGTTATGCATGCTTAGTATAGAAATGGGTAGAAACCATGCTTCTAGGTTTATTCGTATATGTGCAATAATCACCATGCTTAGGAATACATGCCATTCATGCATTAGATACCATGATACTTAGGTCCATTTATTTTCAGCATCTCATCGTACCTGTTTAACCAAAGAATAAGATTCCTTGACCAAAGCTATTTTAAGATAAACTCGGGTTACTGATAATCGATTGAATAAAATAACGAATAAAGAAACAGTAAATTGATAGCAATATAGAGTGCAAGAAGTAAACTAGTTTGTATTTGAGAATTCAGATGATCTTGTTTGTTACATTTCTTCCTTTTTATAGAGGGATTTTCCTAGTACAACGTTTTGATTCCTGTAATGATTGCTCATTAATGACTAATTATTGCATTAATGAGGCGTTACAAAGGTGAATCGTAACTGTTATTTTAGGAATTACGTAACGTGTGAGTCATTAACTGTTGATTCTCGAATCTTATCCGTGGCTTCGTTTGGGTGCTCTATGACCGCATCTCTTCTTCTTCATTAGGTTTCCCGTGGCTGATACACTCGTGGTTGATGAATCAATTCCGTACCTGTTGAGTTAATCTCGCACCTGCCTGTTGCTTTGTCTAGATTCATTTCGACCGTGTCTCTTCTTCCTCGATAATCTTCTCGTGGCTATTATACTAAAAAATATGTTGACCGTATCTCTTTTATGTCGTGCCTCCGTGTATCTTTACCTCCACATGTGTTGTTTTCTTTGGTCCACATAGTTGGCTGAGTCATCCAGATTTTGCCTACGTGTAAAGCTATTTTTTTACCAATACAGATAGTCCCCCCACTTGCCATGTATTTGATGTATAATACTTGGTAAGTGGATACGTATTTATGGCGGGAATATTTTGCCGCCGCTTTGTTACGAAACATTGTATCCTTTCTTGAACGCATTTGTCGTGCATCACTTCTATTTAATGCTCCTTCCACGTGTCTGTCTTTGATTGGCTCTGCAACAATTCGGCATTTTTTAAGGCTTTTTTGCAGCCGCATCAGTCCTGAAGTGATACCCTTAATTATGAATTTCCATCATTATTTTTCCATGTTTTGACGGTTGCCATTAGGTATAAATAGTTGTCTTCTTTCCTTCTCTTTCACGAAACACTTCTATAATTTGATTTTTCCTTGGTGAAGAAATTTCCTTAGCTTGCATAAATATGTCTTCATCTGGTCAACCTAAAAAGGTTATCAATGTTGAAACTTTGGCATCTTCTTCTGCTCCATCTAGGAGCCGGAGAGGTGGCCGATTTAGGAGTTTAGGATTTGCCTCCACTAGGGATTCTTCTTCCCCTTTGGTTTCTCCTCCTTCCGCTAGATCTTTACTGTCTCCTAGAGCTAGGTCTTCTCAATCTGCTTCTAAGAGTAAGGATGATATTCGTGAACCAAAAGTTGATGAAATCATTCCTGCTGAGATAATCTTCCCAAGGGAAAATTCTCCTATCGTCGAACAGGCTTCTTCTCTAGATAGTGTAGAGAAGTATGCGACCATTATTACTGTAGGTCATATTCCTCTTATCCGTAGGGAATGCTCTTGGGAGTCTAACGTTCCCATTCTTGTGCCAAATAATAACCAAAGGATCACGTCTTACAAGACGGGTTTTTCGTATGTCTACACTTATCCTTTTACACTAGGATTTCAACCTCCCATCGACCCTGTTATTATTGAGTTTTGCCATTTTTTCAATATATGCCTAGGACAAGTCGGTCCTTTAGTGTGGCGTGTTGTTGCTTGCCTGAGAGTTTTGGCTTCTAAAGTTTCTGTTCCTTTCACCTTTCATCATTTGATTCATCTGTATTCACCTGCTCTATTTCGTCATGGGGTTTTTACTCTGGCTGCTCGGAGTAAGAGAGTTTTAGTAACCCCTGGTGATGACAAGGATAGAGGTCGGTACCTTAGGTACGTTGCCGTTCCCACTGCTGTTTTAGTGGGTGAAAACAATCTGCCCTTCCCTAAGAAGTGGAACCGTGCACGTAAGTACTTTGGTTCGTACCTGTTTTCTTTACATAAAGTTAAATTGCGTTTTTAATACCGCATATGTTTTTCTCTTATTTTTCAGCAACTATGAATACCGTCGAGAATGTCTCCGATATTCGTAGTTGGGTAGAAAAAATGTTATCCGCAGCTCCTATTGAAGAAAGGTCTTGGAAATTCTTTTCCATGAAGTTCAATTGGATTGTCAAGACCCACGGTAAGTGGAGTTTTTCTCACTTCCTACTTTACTTGAGCTCTTTTTGTTAACTCTTTCCTTCTTTCGATAGGGTTTTCTACCCGTGGGGCACCTGGTTCATCACTCCCAAAGATGTCATTATCTCATGCTCAGAAGATTTTAGTCAGTTCTTCTAAGAGGAAAGTTCGTGATCCCCGTTCTGGAGGGGAAGATGAAGATGAAAGAGAGGGTGCTTTAGTGCACCGGTCGAGAAGAAGGCGAGCAGTTTCAGATGATGAGTTTGCTCCTGAGCCTTTTCCTTTCGTGTTGGCAATCCGACCCTCTTTTTCTCGGGACGAGTCTCAGTCCCTGGTTCGAGATCCTGTCGAGCGTCTTTTCCATGAAGGGTTTGAACTTGACCCTGATAATGTTCCGCTAGCTACCATTTTTCCCGATTTTGTTGTTGCTCCTCTGTCCGTACCTGTTATTTCCTCAGCTTCTCATCCATCTGTTTCTATTGATGTTCCCGTGGCTCCTTTGGCTCCTTGTCCGTCCGTGTCTGTCGCTATCCCCTCCGTTCCTGCTTCCGTGCCTTCTTTTGTATAAGTAGGGTCTTCCAACAGGGAGATGCGGAGGGTTGTAATTGCGGTTTCAGCCGGTGGAAGCTTTTTCGAGAAGACTGGTGAGCCTGAAGTATGGCTCAAGCCTTTAATCGGCTCTGAAGAGAGGGCCAAACTTGACAGCCACTCAACTCTTACTTGGGCCAACGAAGTGGTGCATAATTCTTTAAAGGTATGCTTTTGAAAGAACACTTTTGTTTGCTCAATTTTCTTTGAATAAACGTTTAACACGTTTGATTATTTTGCTGTTTTTGCAGACGCACCTTATTGGCTTAGAGCTTATGAAGAGAATTTCGAACTCAGAGAACGAGTTGAAAGAGCTACGTGAGCTTAAGGATTCAAAGGCACAATATGATAGTCTTCGAATAGAAATGGATGCTTTAGAGGATGAGAGAGATACCTTGAAGGAGCAGCTGAAGATTGTCATAGCAGAATTGGTAGTGAAAAGAGCTTCCTGCAGCCAGGTTAACAAGGACAAAGTTGTTCTCGAGTCTACATTTGCTGAGCAATTGTCAAAGGCTATAGAGAAAATCAGGAACTTGAAGCATATGTTGGGACAGAAAGAGGAATACTCCGGTGAACTTGTGCGGAACCTCTCCCAGACTCAAAAGGATCTCCGTGATGCCCAGGTGAAAGTTCAGACTCTGGAGGAAGCAATTGCTCCTTTTAAGGTTGCCCTTGAAGCCGTTGAAGCTGAGAATGATAGCTTGAAGGCTGAGATTCAGGCATGGTCAAAGGATTATGGCGACCTTGAAGAGGCGACAGTCGTCGACGTAAGTTGGACATACATGAGTGCTCGCCATGATACGTTGATAAAAATGGGCCGAGAGGGCTTTGACCTTGCTTCTTAGATTTCTAAATCCGAAGAAGCTATGGAGAAGACCCAGCGGGGTCTTGAACTTTCTCCAGCTGATGAAGCCCAGGAAGCATCTGACGTTCCTTCAGAAGAAGAAGCCGGTTCTCCTCTTCCTCAAGAATGAAGATATTATCCCCACTCTTTTTTTTTATTGGATTGGTGTGGTTACTCTCATCTCCATCGGGAGTAAATTTGAAACTCTAAAGTCCCCAACTGAAAACTTAGGGGCACCATAGAAATGTGAATACTTATGCGGCTAAGTACTAGTTTAGTACTTAGTTTTTGACTTAGCCGCTTTATATTAATGCAATTTTTGAGACTTTATGTTATGAATTTGAGCCTTACTCTTTTCTCAAGTCTTATTTCTTTGTATTGCTTTTGTGAGGTTTTTGCTCGTACCTCTTAGATTTATTTGCATATAGATGCATATTTCACTTTGAACCTTTTTTATGATAGGTGTAGTGTAAGTTTTTTAGCCTTTGTTTGTAAGAGGATTTGTTTATGTATTAGGGCCCTTTTAATCAATATTTTAGTGAAGAAGACGTATCAACTTCATTGAAATGCAATAGAGTAATAGGAATTTTCTCACATGTTTAAGTATGTTTTTGTGAGAGGTTTTCGTTTGAACTTTCACAACATTTTACATGTGTTATGATTATCATCTAAAACTCAGGTTGCAACTGTTTTGTTTTAACAGATTTGATAATCACTTGTATTTCGCAACTGTTTTTCGTAGGTAACAGTTTTTTCGAGTTAATACAAGGAGATAATTATTTTTCATTAGTAACAGTTTTTGTAAATGTCGGGTTTTTACCCATAACTGTTTTTATTTGCAACAGTTTTATAACAAGTACGAGAGAAATGCATTGTAATTCATAACTGTTTTATTTGATAACAGTTTTGAGAATAAATACAAGGGTTTTGATCTTTCATCCGTAACTGTTTTATTTGAATAACAGTTTTCTACTTGAGTACAAAGATTTCATAACTGTTTTTTGATTGTAACAGTTTTTTGACTAAGTACAATGATGATGATCTTCTATCCCTAACTGTTTTTGATATAACAGTTTTTTATATGAGATGTACATTTCTTCTTCGTAGCTAATACTTTGTCTTTTAACCTGATCATGGTTCGAGGGTTTTTCAGAGTAGGCTCCGTAATTTTTGTGCTGGAGTCTTCAGTTCTTTTTGCTCGTATCACTTGACTCGTTGGGTAAATGGTTCTTTTAGGCTCGAGCTTTTTGACTTCTGGCAGTCTTTTGCTTCATCTTGGCCTTCCATATTATGTAGTCCCCCAAGTGTTTGAGCGTTGAAGAATGAGATCTCGAGCACTTGATTGTTCCTTCTTTGTGGTCCTTTCCCTGAAAAAGGAAAACATTCCGGACTCGAAGGTATATACTTTTTTTAGATGATGACTGCTTAACCCTTTAAAATATCCATCAGAAAGTGTAACCCTAGACCGGGAATTATGTTATTTCCTCGCGTCTTTGCAGGTCTAATGTCATCATCTGGTGATGGGTTAGCTTTTTGCCTATCATCTAAAAAAGTTAGTAAAATTTTAAATATTCAAAGACAAAATCTAACATGCGGTACCTGACCGGGGGTACTTCTTTTCCTTAGAAGTAATACTTCTTCAGGTGGATGGCGTTCCAGCTCGTTGGTAGAACCCTGCCGTCCATGGCTTCCAACTCGTACGCGCCTTTCCCCGCTATGCCTCGGACCTTATAGGGTCCTTCCCAGTTTGGATTTAGTTTGCCAGCTCCTGCTTCCTTTGTTGACTGGAAGACCTTTTTAAGTACAAAGTCCCCAATTTTGAAATATCTGAGATGAGCTTTGCGGTTGTAATACCGCTCTATGATTTGCTTTTGAGCTGCCATCCGTATTAAAGCCGCATCTCTTCGTGACTCGAGCACGTACAAATTGGTTTGGAGTTCAACCTCATTCGTTTGTTCCGAAGTTGTTGTCACTCTCAAACTTGGTTCACCAATTTCCACAAGTATTAATGCCTCCGAGCCATAAACAAGTGCGAAGGGACTTTCTCCCGTAGCTGTTTTTTATGTGGTTCTGTACGCCCATAATACCGCTGGTAATTCGTCGGGCCAATTGCCTTTGGCTTTATCTAACCGCTTCTTGAAGAATTCTGTGATTTGTGAATCTATGAACTGTGGGCCATTATCACACACGATCTCCTTTGGAATCCCGAATCGGCATATTATATTTTGCCATAAGAAACTTTTAACCTCTTTTTACCGCACCTGTTTGAATGCTTCTGCTTCTACCCATTTCGTGAAATAATCAGTAAGTACAAGCAGGAACCGTACCTGACCTTTGGCTGGGGGAAGAGGTCCCACTATGTCCATTCCCCATTTCATGAAGGGCCACGGTGATATGATAGAGTGCAACAATCCTGCTGGTCTGTGCATATTATTGGCAAACCGTTGGCATTTGTCACATTTCGAGATGAAATTTTCTGCGTCTTCTTCCATCTTAGGCCAATAATACCCTGCTCTGATTAGGGTTTTTACCAAAGATCTTGAACCTGCATGATTTCCACAATGTCCTTCATGAACTTCTCTTATCACGAATTCCGTCTGATTAGGTCTGAGGCATTTAGCTAGGGGTCCTCTAAACATTTTGCGGTACAAGGTGCCGTGAACTAGACAGTATCTTGCTGTTTTGCGGCGGAGCGCTTGACTTCCTTTTTTTCTTCAGGCACGGTACCATTCTGCATAAAGTTAAGAATTTCATTTCTCCAGTCCCAAGTTAATTGAAAGATACCTCATTCTTGTTCTGGTCAATTGTCGAATGGAAGAGGTGTACGACAATAGTGTTGTCTTTATTGGTTACTTCCGTAACTGCTGCGAGGTTTTCCAACGCATCTGCCTCAGCATTTTCCTCCCTAGTTATTTGTATCACTTTCTTCATTTTGAACTGTCTCACAAGTTCACGTGCCTTTTCTAAGTATTGCTGCATTCGAGTTTCTCGAGCGGTGTAAGTCCCCTGCATCTGGTTTACCACAAATTGTGAATCGTTGTTGATCTCGATTTGTTCAATTAACAGCTCCCGTGCCAATTCTAAACCTGCAATAACAGGCTCGTACTCTGCTTCGTTGTTAGTTATTGGATAGCATTTAATAGCTTGCCATATCTTTTCACCCGTGGGTGATATTAGTACGATGCCTAACCCTGCTCTTTTTATATTAGAAGAGCCATCTGTAAATAGGGTCCACTGAACTAGGTTTACATCATTGAAGAGTTTTAATTCCTTTTCTACTTCAGGGGTAATATTATTGCTAAAGTCAGCTACAAAGTCGGCCAGTATTTGTGACTTAATTGCAGTTCTAGGTTGATATGTTATATCATGCTCACTCAATTCTATGGCCCACTTGGCTAATCTTCCTGACAGTTCTTGTTTATGTAAAATATTCCTCAAAGGATATGAAGTCACGACAGTGATTGGATGACATTGAAAATAAGGACGTAGTTTTCTTGATGCCATTATCAATGCTAAAGCTAATTTTTCTAGATGTGGATATCTAGTCTCAGCATCTAATAAAGTTTTGCTTACATAATAAATAGGAGATTGCTCACCTTTTTCCTCTCTTACCAGTGCTGCACTTACGGCAATTTCTGAAACAGCCAGGTAGATGTATAATCTTTCTCCTTCTTTTGGCTTTGATAGTAACGGTGGTTTTGACAAATAAGCCTTCAAGTCTTTTAAAGCCTGTTGACATTCTTCAGTCCATTCGAACTGATTTTGCTTTTTAAGAACTGAAAAGAATTTAAAACTTTTCTCGGAAGATCTAGAAATAAATCTTCCTAGAGCTGCTATTCTTCCCGTTAATCGTTGAACTTCTTTTTTATTTTTCAAAATTTCTGGTATTTCTTATATAGCTTTTATTTGAGCTGGATTTACCTCTATTCCTCTACTAGATACAAGGAATCCCAGAAACTTACCAGATTGTACTCCGAAAGCACATTTTTCCAGGTTGAGCTTCATATTATACCTGAGTAAGATATCAAAAGTAGTAGAGAGATGCTGAAGATGATCTTCTGCTTGTGTTGATTTTACAAGCATATCATCGATGTAAACCTCCATTGTTTTGCCTAAATGTTCTTGAAATATTTTTGTCACTAATCTTTGATAAGTGGCACCTGCATTCTATAATCCAAAAGGCATAACCTTATAACAATAAGTCCCCCGGTTAGTAATGAAGGAAGTCTTTTCTTCATCCAAGGGCTCCATTTTAATCTGGTTATAACCAGAATATGCATCTAAAAAGCTTAACAATTCATGACCCGCGGTTGCATCGATCATTTGATCTATATGTGGCAAGGAAAATGAATCTTTAGGACATGCTTTATTTAAATCAGTATAGTCTACACATACCCGCCATTTGCCGTTCTTTTTCGGTACCACCACTGTGTTGGCTAACCAGTCAGGATACTTTACCTCTCGTATCGAACCTATATTCAAAAGCTTTTGGACTTCTTCATCAATCACTTGATTTTTGAAAGGTCCTTGCTTTCGTTTCTTTTGTTTGACATGTACGAATGATGAATCTTCGTTTAGTTTGTGGGTCATCACCTCTGGCGGGATACCTGTCATATCTGAATGGTACCATGCAAAACAATCCTCATTAGCTTTTAAATAATTGACTAACATACCTTTTTGTTCAGGTGTTAATCTTTCCAGCAGTTTTATGCCGATGTAGAGTTTCCTTTCTGGCTTTTGTTCAGAGATGGGAACAGTCTCGAGTTCTTCAGCAGTTGTTTTGATATGTTCTTCTTCTTCTGGTTCACGAATGAAATTTGGTCTGGAGTCTATGTCCGCATGTTCTGGCTCATCCTTGATGATTATAGGATTTGTTTCATCGTTACCTTCTTCCGTACCTATTTGAATATACATTTCTTTTGTACGTAGTTGATCAGAGGTTTGTTCCATACTTGTTTGTTGATGAGCCTCTATTTGAGATTTTGATGTTTCTCCTGTGTCTTTTTTGTTGTTAAGAGCTATCGAATTGATATTTTTCGAGGTTTGCTGATCACCCCTAATTTTCCTTAATCCCCACTTTGAAGGGAATTTTATCACCTTATGTAGAGTGGATGGGACCGCTTTCATATCGTGAATCCATGGTCTTCCCAGAATAACATTGTAAGCCATTTCCGTATTAATGACTTGGAATTTTGCACTTTTGACGACTCCTTCAGCGTAAGTATTGAGTTCGATTTCTCCTTTAGTTATCACTGTTGAATTATCGAACCCAGATATAGCTCGAACCTTCGGGATCATTTCATTTTCTACTAGCATTTCTTCCACGACTTTTATCAAAATAATATTGACTGAACTGCCTGGATCAATCAATACTCTTTTAACATTAGTGTCATGAATAAGTAAGGATATTACCAGTGCGTCATTATGTGGAAGTATTAATCCACCAAAATATGCGTCATCAAAAGATATTTGATCTTCCCTTGTCTCTTCTCGAACTCGCTTCCCGTGGGTTCTTATGACTTTTGATGTTAGCTGACAGACTATGTCGTTCACTTCTTCCCCTCCATGTATGACTTTGACGGTTCATTTTGGGGAAGATGGTTTTGGTGGCTCCTGCCTGTTCTTCATATATGCATGTTTACCTTTATCACTAAACAATTTCGTTAAGTAGCCCTGTTTTAATAAATGTTCTACTTCACCTTGCAAAAATCTACAATTTGTAGTTCTATGGCCATGATCATTGTGGAATTCACACCACTGATCAAGGTTCCTCCTGTTAGGATTAGAACGCATTTCTTTGGGCCATTTAACTTTGTCTCCCATACTTCTTAGTATTGAGACAAGTTCAGTGCTACTTACATTAAAGATATGGTCCCCAATTCGGGTATTACCCCTGGATCGCTCATCTCGATCTCTCCTGGATCTAGATGAAGATGAGTTTGTATCTTTTCCCGATGGTCTTGTATTTTCGAACCTGGGACGTGTGTCACGTCTCGAGGGTCCTAGATAAGGATCGTACCTATTTTTGCCTGACCTTTTCTCTGATTTTGGTCATCTTGTACTGGGGTATTCCTCATCTTTTGACCGGGCAATGATATCTTCTTCGATTCTGAGTTTGGTACTGTACCTGTTATACACATCATTCCATGTTGTGGCTGGGAATTCTCTTAAACTCTCTTTAAGGCGTCTCGTGGCTTCGGAGCTTTTATCGTTCAAGTTACTTGTGAATGCCATGGCTGCCCAGTTGTCAGGCACCCTTGGTAGTTGCATTCTTTCCCGTTGGAACCTATCCACAAACTCACGAAGCAATTATGTGTCTCCTTGTTTTATCTTGACAATATCTTCCATTCATTTTTCAACTTTTTGTGCACCAAAGTGTGCTTTTATAACGAATCTGCAAGTTCAGCAAAAGAATCTATAGAGTTTTCAGGGAGAAGAGAATACCAGGTTAAAGCTCCTTTCATGAGTGTTTCTCTGAATTTCTTGACAAGGACTGATTCGATTTCCTCTTTTGTTAAATCATTGCCTTTTACTCCAGTGGTGAAAGCAGTCACGTGATCACGTGGGTCAGTTGTTCCATCATATTTGGGAACGTCAGGCATTCTAAACTTCTTGGGTATAGGTAATGAGCTGCACTTGGCTTCCAAGGTTGTTGAGAATACCTATCTACATTGATTCCCTTGATAATAGGCGGAACACCAGGGATTTGCTCGATGCGATCGTTCTGTTCTTTCATCTATTTCTGCATGGTTAGTAATAAATTTTGTAACTCAGAATTATTAGTCGTACCTGATCTTGTTTCTAAAGATTCATTTGGAGTGTCTCCCCTGGCTGAGTTTATTAACCCAGATTGAGGATTTTCCGCTACGATTGTATTATTTTGAGGCGGTACTCGTGGTACTGGTATTGCTTGTGGCAACCCTCTTGCAAATTCTTGCAAAGCTTGTCCCACATAATCAGCAATCATTTGTTTTATTCGATCCTGTTCTACTGTTTGCTCATCATTGTTATGATGATTATTAGATCTAACTGGAGATGATTCCCTTGAAGCACGCGGGGTTCCTCGAGGATATAGAACTGGGGTTCCATTTCTTTGTTGGTTGTTGTTGTCATTATTGTTGACGTTGTTGTTGTTGTCGTTGTTGGAATTCGACATGATTTACAGGATATCAGTTGGTAAACACACTATGATTATCAGATTCCCGGTAACAGAACCAATTTGTTTAACCAAAGAATAAGATTCCTTGACCAAAGCTATTTTAAGATAAACTCGGGTTACTGATAATCGATTGAATAAAATAACGAATAAAGAAACAGTAAATTGATAGCAATATAGAGTGCAAGAAGTAAAGTAGTTTGTATTCGAGAATTCAGATGATCTTGTTTGTTACATTTCTTCCCTTTTATAGAGGGATTTTCCTAGTACAACATTTTGATTCCTGTAATGATTGCTCATTAATGACTAATTATTGCATTAATGAGGCGTTACAAAGGTGAATCGTAACTGTTATTTTAGGAATTACGTAACGTGTGAGTCATTAACTGTTGATTCTCGAATCTTATCCGTGGCTTCGTTTGGGTGCTCTATGACCGCATCTCTTCTACTTCATTAGGTTTCCCGTGGCTGATACACTCGTGGTTGATGAATCAATTTCGTGCATATTGAGTTAATCTCGTACCTGCCTGTTGCTTTGTCTAGATTCATTTCGACCGTGACTCTTCTTCCTCGATAATCTTCTCGTGGCTGTTATATTAAAACATATGCTGACCGTATCTCTTTTATCCCGTGCCTCCGTATATCTTTACCTCCACATGTGCTATTTTCTTTGGTCCACATAGTTGGCTGAGTCATCCAGATTTTGCCTACGTGTAAAGATAGTTTTTTTACCAATACAATACCTATACCCACTTAGAAATCATGTTCCTAATTAAGCGACAATAGAAAGGGTTGTTACAATGTTACTGCCTCTGCATTTTGTACAATTGCTTCATCTAGAAATCTTGTCTTAGGTTAAATAACAACATCAACTATTGAACCTTTCATTAGAAATCATGTACCCTAGGATTTTCATTCCTAGCATATTCATGCCAAAATCATGTGTTAAAAACAATAATTGTTGTGTACACTTAGAAATCATGTATTAGGATTCAGTAACTTAATAAGGAATTACATCTCTGTATGTTTTGCTTTCATCCAAAAAAAATGTGTGCTAATGAATCTCGCTAAAAAGAATAGATCCTAATGTTGAAAACGTTCATGCATCTAGAGCAGCATGCATAGGTTTGCATCATTCTACAACCCGCCTGCATTCAGATATCATGTTTTCAGGACCTGCATCCATACTTGTTTAAACTCTTAGCCTCGTAATAATAAAACAGACTTACCTTGTCTAACTATTATTCTCTGAAACCAGGTAGTATAATTAAAGTATTTTGATATGCCTAGGCAAACCTTAGGTGTTAACACTTGTTAAAACTGGAAAACGATTCCTCTTTTGTGTACCGTTTGAAACCAACAGTTCAGAAGTGGTAAAAATCTTTTCTTTGAAACTCTGTAATAACACTGCCTTATTACTGCATTCACTCCTAGACACAATGCCTTAGGTTCTGAAATTTAAGACCTCATTTGTGGTTGAGTCGTGTTATTTATGTGTATAACTTGTGGAGGAATATTTGAGCTTCCTATCTGCCTCTATGTGCTTCCCTGTATTTGCAGTTCTAATTGTTTTGTTTGTCGTTTAGAATTTCGTCCTTTAAACCTAAGGGTTCAGCCTAGTACCTACCCTTTAGGAATAGTAGTCCCTAACTTCCTCCAGGACTGATAGGATGGGACGGGTAATAGCACGCAATTAGCTTCGTGACCAACACGCGTTTTAAATACCTTCGCGGGGTGGGAAAGGGTAGAGTATGGATATGATGACTGGTGCGCTAATACCACGTGTAGCTCTGCCTATCGGGTATTGCATTGATGTGATCCATATTACTTTAAACCTAGGACGTCTCTTCTCAAATATTTACTTTCGATTTCTTTCAACTTTTTAATAAACTTCAATACTTGTTTGAAATCCCCTCTTATATGAACCTTATTTGTTATTTGCTTATTGTCCGAATTCGCGAAAACCATTTGGATGGGAACCACAGTTGTAGATCCTGAGGGGTGCCTAATACCTTCCCCTTGGGATAACTTCAAGCCCTTACCCGATCTCTGGTAATGCAAACTAGTCTTATGAGTTAACTAATCTAGGTGCCCTAACGTACCATAAAAATTGTTAGGTGGCGACTCTTCCTTTTAACCCTTTTAACCTTCAAAAGGAGTTGTCCAAAATGTCATAAACCCGATCTCTCCACTTTAAGAGGGGAAAAAGGGGGCGCGACAGCATGGCGACTCTGCTGGGGATATACCTAGGCTTTTACCATTGCAAATTGTTTCGTGAATTTGGACCTTTAATTTTGTTTAAATGTTTGCACTCTTTCCTCTTCCCTATTACATGCCGTTAATTGTTTACTTCTTTCAAATATTTATTCCACATGAACAGAACTAACATGTCTCTTTGTTTCCCTTTTTGTAATTGCTTTCAATCATAACTGCTGTATTTACCGCCTTTCTAATGTGCAAATACATGATTATCTGTTTAAATGCTGATTTATTGCATATCATGCTCAACATTCATATTCCACTCGTGCCAAACAAAATACAATAGCAACGCTTACAATGAGTGGTTGCTCTATTCCTATATTACTACCCCTTAAATTCGAAAAGGCGTATTTGCGGTAAAACTAGTCGATCAGCGGTGCAGTCGACAGTTTCGTGCCTTCCCCCCTGAGTTTTCCGCTCAAGGACCCGAGTCTCGGAACTCAGAAATTTTTGTACAAAAAGTTTCTTCATCATCTCACGAGTCCGTACATATAAAGAATGCTAAAATCAGAGTTCGTTTGACCCCTCAAATAGACCCCTTAAGGTCTCATAATCTCAAGCCCTAACCCCACATTTTTCTACTAATTTTCATGAATTAAACACTGTGATTATGTTCCTTAATCACCTATAATCAAGTTTTAAGGTTCAAAATACTTACCTCTGTGAAGAACGATGATTTTTCCTCTTTAAAATCACCTCAAAAGCTTCTTCCCGTTCAAAACTGGTGCAAAAAGGGTTAATGGTCGCAGAGGGTTTATTTTTATACTGCCCAGATATTTACTCTCCGCGATCGCGGTCAATCAGACGCGATTGCACAGCACAACTCTCCCTCCTCCTTCGCGATCGCAGCACTGTGCACGCGATCGCACTGTGCATTCTGCCAGCCGACCCCACGCGCCCAAAACTCCCTTGTGCGATCGCACCCTCATGCACGTGACCGCATTGGACCCCTCTCCTCTTCTACGCGATCACAGGCCTCTTATTGCGATCACACAGTACAAATGAGTCTGCCTCAAATTAACTCTCTGTGATCGCAGTGAATAAAGTTCTACTGTAAAAACACCAGCAATTCAGCCTAAGTCTAAAACACGAATTGGTCCGTTAATCACCCGAAATCAATCCCGAGCCCCTCGGGACCCCAACCAAATTTACAACCACATCCCATATGATCATTCGAACTTAGTTTCACTCTCAAAACACTAAAACTAACATCAAAACACAAAAATCACATCAAATTCAAGCCTAAGAACTTTGAAATTTCTAAAATCCACCAATGATGCCGAAACTATCCAAAACAACTCTGATTGAACTAAACTTTTGCAGACATATCCAAAATGACGTTACGAACCTGTTCCAACTGTCAGAAATCCATTCCGAACCCGATAGCCTATTTTCCACTAACGACCGGAAATCGCCAAAAATTAACTTTCGCCAATTCAAGCCTAATTCTACACCGGACATCACAAAAATATTCTGAACACACTCCTAAGTCCCAAACCTAACGAAGCTATCTGAGCCATGAAATCTGCATTCCGGGGTCGTTTACCAATAAGTCAATTCTCAGTTAACTTTTCCAACTTTAAGGCTATTTTTAAAGACTGAATGACTAAACTCTCACTACAACCATTCTGATTTCAAGACTACCAACTCTAACACATCAATAACAATTAAACCAAGCTATGACAAGGCAATAGCAGTAATTAAAAATGCAGGTTCTACATAACGACATACCGGGTCGTTACATTCTCCCCCTCTTAAACAAACATTCGTCCTCGAACGGGTCTAGAAACATACCTGGAGTCTCAAACAAGTGAGGATATTTGCTCTACATCTCCCGCTCGGTCTCCCAAGTATCCTCCTCCACTGGCTGACCTCTTCACTGTACTTTCACTGAAGCTTTATCCTTGGACCTCAACTTTCTGACCTCGCGAGCCAAAATTGCTACTGGCTCTACCTCATATGACATATCACCCTCGAGCTGAACTATGCTGAAGTATAACACATAGGACGGGTCACCAACATACTTCCTGAGCATCGACACATGAAATACCGGATGAACACTCGATAGAATGGGTGGCAAGGCAAGTCTATAAGCCACCTCTCCAACCTTCTGAAATACCTCAAAAGGACCAATAAACCGTGGACTCAACTTTCCTCTCTTTCCAGCCCTAAAAACGATTTTTCTTCAACAATCTTAATCCCCAAGTCATAGGTAATCAATTCCAAACCTTGTTCTTTCAATTCCTTACTATTCTGCATCACTTTTAAAGCAAAAATAAAGTACTTTTATGGTAAAAATTGAGGGTTTGGGTAGAATTAGGGAGTTTCGTAAAAATCGAATTTTATATCAAATTAAGGTCGGATTTCAAAACTAATAGCATATTTGGGTTCGTGGGTGAATGGGTAAATGTAATTTCGTCCGAACCCCGAGTTTAGACCAAGCGAGCCCAGGGTCGGGTTTTCACTTTTTTAGAAAACTTAGGAAAAATAATATTTTTCAATAAAGTTAGTTCCTTTAGCATTAGTTAATGATATTAAGTTAATTGTGATTAGATTCGAGCAAGTTAGAGGTGAATTCAAAAGGAAAAGCAATAATTGAGCAATGAGTGGCGTGCGAAATTGAGGTAAGTGCTCGGTCTAACTTTGACTTGAGGGAATAAGACTCCCCACTTGTTTTCTATGTGAAATGCATGGGCGTGGTGTATAGGTGAGGTGACGAGTATCTATACACCACCCAAATTTTTTGTTAAACATGATCCCTTCTCTGTTCCCAACTTAATTGGTGTTTGTCTTAATTGTTATATGTTCATTATTGTTTCTATGACTATTTGGCCTTATTATTTTGTTGTCAGATATTGTTGTGGTTATATTGGAAAGAGTATTGGTCGTTTTAGCTGGTTTCCTTGTGATATAGAACGGTTGAGAGGTTTGGCATTATTTTTACGAATTATATATATTTAAGTTCCTGTTGGTTTTGTTTTGATAATATTGAGGAAGTTGTGAGAGAGGTTCACGTGGTTATTGGGTTTCATTGAGTTATCTCCAATTATTGTTGTAAGTGTGTTAAAATTGTTGATGTTCTCTTGATTTTATCATGGTATATAAAGATTGAGTTGGATTGACAGCGTTACGGTGTTTACATATATTCTAGTTGGTTTTATTGCGAAATGATATTGGTTAAAGCTTACGAGCTATATGGTTTTTTGTTTAAAATTGTGGAAATAACAGTATTGTGAAAGGCTTGGCCTGAATTGTGAAATTCTTTATAAATAAATTGATATGATATGTCTGGTGGGAGCGAGTTGCGCGCCGCAACAAGGAGTGATAAGGGTGGACAGGTGGGATCGGGTTGCACGCCGCAACAGGAGCAATAAGGGTGATATATTTAGGGAGCAATAAGGGTGGACAGGTGGGAGCGGGTTGCACGCCGCAACAAGAAGCGATAAGGGAGGACATTTATATTTTTACTGATTTTCAAAGAAAAACAAGGATTTGAAAACTTACTATTTTACTTTTACTAATTTTCATATTTTGGCACTATTTTTATTTAAAGCTAAAGTTTGGAAACTTGAAAATTATTTGAGAGTTTCTTATAGCCGAGGCATGAAAAAGGCGGCTGAGTTATTTTATTGTGTCGCGGCATTTATTTAATTATTTGTTTAGAATTATTTCTTGCTTTATATTTATTGTCTCAATTATATTTTTCTTGTTCGTGTAAAATTATTTTATTTCGTTATTGTATATATTATTGTCACATGTTATATGTTGTTAATGCCCCGCCGTAGCCTCGTCACTACTTCGTCGAGGTTAGGCTCGACACTTACTCAGTACATGGGGTCGGTTGTACTGATACTACACTCTGCACTCTTTTGTGCAGATCCAGGTACCGACCAGCAGTAGAGATATTTAGAGCGGCTATTCGTTTATTCGGAGACACGAGGTATATCTGCCGGCGTTCACAGATCCTGAGAGTCTTATCCTATTTAATATACGCTGCTTCATTTTATTCAGAACAGTCACATGATTTTTATTTCAGCCCATTATTTATAATATTCTTTAGTAGTTCGTGAATTGTGACACCAGACCCTGGGGTAGTTCTAGATTTATCTATATAATTAGTTCGTGGCTCGGCTTAATTTGTTGCTTATTTATTTTATATTTGAAATTATTTATTGAAAGCCATTAGATCAGGTTTAATTTAAAAGTGTACTATCCTGATTAAATGATTAATTAACGGATATAGTTGAGCGAACTCTAACATTGGCTTACCTAGCAAGTGTGGTGTTAGGCGCCATCACGATCCCTAAGGTTGGGAATTTGGGTCGTGACATAAAATCTTGTAAAAAGAAGTTAAGGAGTAAAGAAAATGAGTTAGAAACCACTTACTAATGTTTTGGAGAAGGAAGTGTGTTTGGAAAATCGCCTCTTATGTTTTTAGGGTTTTGAAAAATGAAAAATAACTGAAAATCCTATTTTAATATACCCCCCTCAGGCCCCATCGCGGACCGCACAAAAGGGGAGTGCGGCCGCAAAGGCCCTTCCGCGGACCGCACAAAAATGACCGCGGACCACGCTGACGGGTTCATCTGACCTGCAACAGCTATGTTTTAAGCCTAAAAACATCCTGGGACCTATCCGAAACTCACCCGAGCCCTCGGAACTTCAAACCAAATGTGCACACCACCTTGAAAACATCCTACAGACTTATTCGTGTAATTAAATCACCAAAATAACATCATAAACATCGAATTAAACCCCAAAATCAATGAAATTTCTAAAAACTTCTTTAAACATCAAATTTTGCATTTTACGTCCGAATCAGGTCAAATGGATTCTGTTTCTTACCAAACTTTACAGACAACACATATAAATCACATCGAACTTGTACTGGCCTCTGGAACCATAATACGGGCCCGATACCACAGGTTTCACATAACATTTCACTTTCAACCTCGGACTTTGGACCTCGAAATTCGATTTCGGGCATACGCCCAAGTCCCATATTTTTCTACGGACCCTCCGGGACCGTCAAATCATCTGGGTCCATTTACCAAAAATGTTGACTAAAGTCAACTTTATTCACATTTCGAATTCAAAATTGCTAATTTCCTCAGTTTTTCACATCAACGCTTCCCGGCTACACGCCCAGGCTGCACACGCAAATCGAGGTGAGATAGAAGAAGGTTGTCACGACCTCGGGACACAGAATTACTAAAGATCCACGGGATGACCTTTTGGGTCATCACAAAATAGTGAATTATTAATATTTACCCTCTTGTAGCATTGGCAAGACGAATGTCATTGCTCATCTTTAACCTATAATATGAACCATATATACAGTGGCGGATCTACTCTAGGGGTTATGGGTGCTTGAGCACCCATTACTTTTAGAGCCAAATATTATTACTTGTACAAAAAATTAGTAAATACATCAATTGAGCACCCAGGCTCCGTAGCAATTTTCAGATTAAAAACAGTTGAGCACCCACAGTTTGAAAATCCTAGATCCGCCACTGCATATACATAAAAGTTAAATTCAAGCATAATGCTAAATATTGTTCTTTCCTTCATAGTACACTTGATGCATTTTAAATGGGCATGGAATGTAACTAAGAAAGATTTTTTTTTTTAAACTTATGATTTAATAAGCCATAAATATTTGTGTGCCCATAAATCATTTAACTAAGGGTAAACTAAAAAATTTAAAATAATATTATTTCTATATATTAAATATGCATCACATAAATTGGGACAAAAGGTGTAATAGTTTGTGCTTCTCTCTCGGGAGACACCAAATTCACAAAAGGTCATCAATTTTAGAATAATATATAAATATAAATACTATTTAAATAATAAATCAAGTTTCACGCATAAATATGATTCTTCCAAATAAGATATTTATCATATCCCTCAATTCGAAATAAGCCTGATCTTTTTAACATAGTTACAATAACTTTTTGATTGTTTTGTTTGGCTGGGAGATACACATACCAAAGATGTAATCCCTATATTTAGCATGAATCTCAAGATCATCACACAATAGATTTTTAACATAAACCATCCCTTTGACAAGTTATGAGAAGTTGTAACAGTTCTTTTTTACTTCCTTTTATTCAATAGTCTATTATATTTTGTTCCCCATGAAATAAACTACGGAGGAAAGTATTTGGACTATATTCTCCATTTTGCAGAAACAGTTCATGAGACAGAGATTGCCACCATATTTAATCTCCATTTATAAAATCAACTTCACTTAATTTTCAAGTAAGAAGATCAGAGAAGAATTAGAACCCGATTTTGTCTCATTCTTCTTGTTTACTTTGAAATTTTTGATGTCATCTCTTTGACGATCCAATATTGTAGTTGAGGTGTGGAATATTTTCATTATGGTAAGCTAACTTTGAAGCCATCATATAGAGGTCCATAAAGGCTTTGCGTCCCATTCCGAGTTGAATTTTCTTTTTGGCAGAAATCATATTCCCTAATTTCCTTGGTCAATGTCTCATTTGTACATGTTTGTATAATCATCTAAATATCCAATATAACTTATGAATACAAGAAAATACTGTAAAAAGGGTGTCATTTTTGACACGTAAACGATATAATAATATTTGTTGATGCTTTTTAAAGTCGTACAACCTTGCTAAATTTTAATATAGTACTTGTTTCGAGCACGTGTGTCCCATACAAGTTATATAGACAATATAAATCATAGTGAACTTGCAATATAATGTGTAGTGTGTAATAAAAAATATAAAGGCAAAGAACACAAGCTAAAAACCTTATAATAAAAAATCAATATTTAATAATCAAATAAGTAGTAGTGTAAAAGATAAATATTATAGAGTTTTTGTATTATCAGAGTAATTTTGAAAAAATATATTTTAAATCCTATTCACTTTATTAAAAAAAAATAAAAGAGAAAGCTGTTTAAGAAAGAAAAGGAACAAACCCTTCTGAATAGAAATTACTTGAGTAAGGGAATGAAATTCAAATAAAACCCAAGACCACAAGTGAATGTGAAAAATACGTAGAGTTTAAAAATACCAATCTTTGCTTCTTCCATTAAAGGACGCATCCAATTGTAAAAAGTCCCTAGGAATTGGTATTCTTAAACTCTGGAACTCTACCTCCTCCGCATAACGGCATCTGTTTGATATAGTATGATATTGCTTCAATTTAGTTGGTAGAACTAACATTAAGGTTAGAATCTATATACCTGTAGAAATAAAATAAAAAAATATATAATGGCAAAGAACAAATATGTTCTTCTCAAAGTATCATGATTTCAGCTGATGCTTTCTTTCATTTCTCAAGGCAGTTGTAACGACTCGACCGGTCGTTTTGAGCTCTAGCGCGTTGTTCAGCGGTTCGGGACCATGAGCAGCTTCATTTCAGGTATTATGATTTGTACGCATGGTCGGAATTAAAATTCGGAAAGTTCGGATGGATTTGGAAAGAAAATTCTCATTTCAGAAGCCTTAAGTTTGAAGAATCAACTAAGATTGGAATTCAGAGTAAACGACCTCCGAATTATGTCCGGATCGGGCTTTGGATAACCCGAGAGCGTTTCGGCGCATATTATGGAAGATAGCATTTTAGAAGAATTTCATAAATTTGGATTGTAAGGCATTTCAGTATTATAGATGTCCGTTTGGGATTCCGAGTTTGGGAATAGCTTCGTATGGTGATTCTGGAGTTGGGAGCGCGATCGGAAGTGAATTCGGATGTCCGTAGGTCATTTTGAAGTCATTTGGCTAAAGATAGAAATTTGAAGGTTTTTGAGAAAGCCGACCGGAAGTGGAAATTTTGATATCGGGATCGGAATGCGATTCCGGAAGTTGGAGTAGGTCCGTAATGTCGAATATGACTTGCGTGCAAATTTGGGGTCAATCGGATGTGATTTGATAGGTTTCGGCATCGGATGTGGAAGTTTGAAATTTCAAGTTCATAAAGTTTGAATTTTTAGTGCGATTCGTGATTTCGACGTTGTTTGATGTGATTCGAAGCCTCGAGCAAGCCCGTGGGATGTTATGAGACTGAATCATGGGATTGGAAGGGGTCCTCGGGTGTGTTTCGGGGTAGTTTCGGGTCATTTTTTAGTGCTTTGTTGCTGTTGCTGGTGTATCTGGTGTGCAATGCGATCGCGGTCCTAGTTTTGCGATCGCGGAGAAGAAATGAGAGGGGCTAGAATTTTGGCATGTGCGATCGCACTTGGAGGTATGCAATCGCACAGAAGAGAATTTTGGGGGCTGTTGCGTTGGTCTATGTGATCGCAGGTGTAGCTGCGCGATCGCACAGAAGGAAAAGTTGAGGATGCAGTCATTGGCTTGTGCGATCGCACCTGTAGGCACGCGAACGCACAGAAGGAATCTGGGGCAACATGGTTTAGCCTATGCGATGGCGGTGACTTTTATGCGATCGCATAGAGAAGCAGTGCTGGGCAGTGTGTTATTTTAAACGGGATTTTTGGCCATTTCTTCATTTCTTCACTTGGTATGGGCGATTTTGAGGAGCTTCAAGAGGGGATTTTCATCAAGCATCGCAAGATAAGTGATTCCTTCCCATTCCTAAGTTAAATATGTGATCTTGCATGGAATTTGACATGAAAATTAGTAGGAAATTGGGATTTTTTGAGGAAAAACCTAGAAATTGGTAATTTAGATTTTTACCACGAATTGAGCATGAATATTTGAGTATATTGTATATTTGAGCTAGTAAGACTACGGGAAGAGTTTATCTTCAAGAAATTTCGGAATCTGGGCACGTGGGCCCGAGGGCATTTTGGTCAATTTTTCGAGCGGTGTGCATCCATTGAAGTGGTCGGAAGGGCTTGTAAGCCGGTTATGGAATTTCGGAGCGAAGTAAGTCTCCTTTCTAACTTTGTGAGTGGGAATTGTCCCCATAGGTATTAAATATGTGCTACTATTTGTGGGGGCTACGTACGCATGAGGTGATGGGAGTTGTGCGTAGCTACTATTATGCCTATGTCCGGGTAGCCTAGGACCCACTAGCATGCTTTACTTGATGTACTTGCAACTTGGTTGGTAAAACGAGATTGTCTAATCTCATTAAATTAGTAAATGAATACTTAGGTAGGTTAAACTTAATTTTCTTAATCATGTAAAAAGAGAATTTATCCTTTCTTCGGCTAAATATTCCCTGACGAATTCCTGAGGTATTACTTGAATGTGAGTATTTATATGGGTACCGAGTTGCACGTATGATTCGCGAGCGGGGTAACTCTATTATTTAAGAGTGACCGCTTCGCAATATATATATATATATATATATATATATATATATATATATATATATATATATATATATATATATATATATATATATATATATATATATATATATATATATATATATATATATATATATATATATATATATATATATATATATATATATATATATATATATATATATATATATATATATATATATATATATATATATATATATATATATATATATATATATATATATATATATATATATATATATATATATATATATATATATATATATATATATATATATATATATATATATATATATATATATATATATATATATATATATATATATATATATATATATATATTCTGCGAGCGGAGTGTTTCTTTCTACTACTCTCATGGGAGCGGGTCGTACGCCACGACGGAATAGATGCATCTACGGTTCGAGCCGTTCGACCCTCGACAGTGCACATTTTATTATTGTTGGTTCGGACCGAACGACCCTCGGCATTTTCAACGCATGATATATACATATTATATACCACTTGTGACTTGAATTGTTAAATTGTCTTAAGGACGTAAATTGTTAAATGAAATGACGGAACCCGGAGAATTTATAAATTTATGGAAACAATTGATCCTCCCTGTCATTATTTGTTATTCGATGTTAATAACCATGTTGATATCCTTCATATATTATATTGTATTGACCCCTAGCAAGTTTCAAATCGACCTCTCGTCACTACCTCTCTGAGGTTAGGCGGGATACTTACTGAGTATACGTTGTTTTCGTACTCATGCTATACTTGCTGTGCATTTTTATTGCACAGGTACATTCATAGCTAGTGCCCCTGCTGGACACGACAATGTGGCTGACTTGGAGACTTAGACGAGCTGCACCTTCCGGAGATGACCTGCAGCCGACAGAGTCTCCCTCATATTGTATTTACTTTCATTTTAAATTCCTTGTCCAATTTGTATTTCGGACAAGCTTCGTAGTATTTGTAAAGTTCTTAGAATTTGCTCATGTACTGGTGACACCGGGTTCTGGGATTTATTACGGGATTTATTTACTATTTAAATTTACTAAAGATGTTATTGCTTACTTAGTAGGAACTCTATAATTATTATTTAAGCAAATGAAAAGGGAATGATTTCAAAATATTATAATAAAGACTTCATTAATTATTAAATGTTGGCTTGCCTGACCGTGGGGTCCGGCGCCATCACGACCTTTATGGATTTTGGGTCGTGACAACTTGGTATCAGGGCCCTAGGTTCCCTTAGGTTTCACGAGTCAAGAGCAAGTCTAGTAGAGTCTTGCGTATCGGTACGGAGACGTCTGTACTTATCTTCGAGAGGCTACAGGGCTGTTAGGAGTACTTCCCTTCTTGATTTCCTCATCGTGCGATTTGATTCCTTTAAGGTTTATGTCTATGTTTCTTCCTACTCAATCTTACGCGTCGCGAAGCGCTTGCTAAATCGGGAATTTGAGGAATTGAAATGGTGCTACGAATATGGTGCGTGATGTTTTACATGCGTATTTGATTGGGGTTGTTGTTGTCGCCTTGCAGAAGGATATTATGTTGTTCCAGCTCAGTAGTTGTGTTTCTGAGAGCTTGGAGGCTATGCTCAGGTTGTTATGATGCTTACGATTGGTTATCGCGCGATGTAGATATGATGGTAGAGTGCTTGCCCATATATCGGGGTAATGAATGGCTTGAAGGGAGGTCTTCTCAGAGCGTAATTTCGAGATTTCAGTATTTTAGTTCCGGCGGAGGAAGGGCAATTGGACTATGAATGTTCAAGTCTGGGGGATAAAGTAATAAGACTTGGTGTTTTCAAGTGAGGTGAAATTTTCATCGGTAATGTGATATCGTTGACTTTGATCAAATGGAATGTGTTGAGTTCGCCGGTGCTATAATTTCTTCGGTTGCATGGGGTCAGAGTATTGTAAAGAAGTATTGAAGAAGCGGCTGTCCGAGACCGTGAGGTGCGGTGGTTCGGTATTGGTCGATTTCAAAACGGACAACGAATATTCTTACAGCATCCAGCTGATTATCAACATGCAGACAGCTCACTGTTTTCCTTACAGCACATATAAACCAGACTTCGACTTTTACTGATTGAAATTCAGCTCACAAGTGACAAAAAAAGACACAGAACAAATACTATGCAAAAAATTTTAAACTAACTCATACCAGAACAAAGTCGCCACAAGCATAAATCACATTTCCTTCCATCAAATGCATATTAGCTTTTCCATCCATGAATTTTGATTACATTGAGAAACCAATGTTAACAATGGCTAGGAGTTATTACAAATCTCCAAGTTAGACATTTCAGCCTGTTAGTTAATATTACTCCCTTGGGGACTGTTCTACGACAACTTGTACAGGCTCCATGTTTCCCTGATGATGAGGTGTCAATGCTTCGTTTCTGCTTTCAGCTGTTCCTGAACTTGCATCTACCTCACTGCCCACACCAGCGTCCTGCGTGCGCACTGGGCGGAGCAAACCTTGCAATCTCAGCAGGTAGCTCTGGCTGGAGGGTTGGGATCTCATATACCGAGCTTCTGTCACAACGTTGGCTGTTGACCTCTCTAAGTCAGCTCGGATATTGGATAAAGCACTTAGATCAAGATTTGGGAAAACAGATGAGCGGCATCTAGGGCACTTCGCGTTTAGCCGAAGCCACTCATCAATGCATTCCACGTGGAAGTTGTGAGCACAAGGCAGACCACGAACCTGCAAATGGTCTTGTAGTAAGAAAAGGTGGCACTAGCACCTAAACTGAGCACGGATGTAACCTGTGTATGCATTAAATTTCATGCTGGTATAGCGTTGACTTTCTAGGAGAACTATTGACACCGCAAGAAGGGCTAAAAGGATAATAGGGATAGCATATTGAAACATGAAATGAACATGTCTCTGCTTATGCTTATAAGTTATAACTTTAATCAGCATTCATTCAACCACCGCAATATCCGAGATCCCTTACTCAAGTATAATCAACTGCAGGCCGAATTATTAAATAATCAATTCTGTTTTCGAAAGAACTGCCAACATTGTTAAGTCACAAAAACCTAAAAATCAGTGAATAGAGCAGGCACAACCTTGCGATGAAGCTAAACAAATCGTCCTTTCTCATCAGTTAAGTTTTGCTTTTTCTCAGAGTGAGATGGGGATGTGGACCATTAAATGAAAACGAGGTACCTCTAGTTCATTTCTCTAGTAGTCCCACACAATGACATATAATCCACCCCATTAAGAAAATAATTCGACTTCCATATATATTAGAGGGCTAGATCATTGGCTAGGTGGTAAATTTGAAATTTGTTAGATACGTTACATCATGGTATGGATTTGAAAACCCTTGAGAATGATATACAAAATGTTAATAACTTCTGTAAAAGCAATATGTTTAAGCACATGAAGAAAGAAAAAGGGTGTATCATAACTTTTTTTTAAAAGGGAAGTACAATGAAGTAGTATTTATACAAAAGACACACTTACCTCGTTTCCCACGCGAAACTCTTCCAAACAGATAGGGCACTCACTACAGTCAGTAGGAACAGCTTTCAGCCTGAACTTTGGTAGTTCCTGAATGAGTGCTTCCACTGCTTCTCTCTGTGTGCCGAATAGAGAAACAACACCAGTTTAAGAGGAGACAAAAGGTCCTCTGTTGATAGTTATGAAGAGTGCTTGCTCCAGCTGTTGAAAGTAAATTGTTATTACCTGAGCTTGGGATAAATAAACTCCTGGATGGTATGAAGTAGCATCTTGGCCCATCCCTCTCATCTCCTGGCCTGCTGCTGCAAACGTCCAATCTGGCACTCTGATCATGTCAACCAGCACCTATGTTGAGACAAATGTTAAGCATGCCAGTAGAAAAAACTATCTAATTACTAAATCATTCTATGAAAAGCAAAATCAGCAAATCTATTATTGATGTCAAACTACATTATTAAGAAAAGTTGACCTTGGTCCCAACTCAATTCCAAAAGTTAGTTCATGTTGTGAGGGGAGCCTCGGAGTAACTGGTAAAGTTGTTGCCATGTGATCAGGAGGTCACGGGTTCAAGCCGTAGAAACAACCTCTTACAGAAATGCCGGGTACAGGCTGCGTACAATAGACCCTTGTGGTCCGGCCTTTTCCCCAACCCCGCGCATAGCGGGAGCTTAGTGCAACCGGGCTGCCCTTTTTTTAAGTTCATGAGGTGAGGATTGTCCAAAGCAAATAAAGAGACAACAATTTATATCCTCAACCAATGTGGGACTATCCCAAGCTTGTGCGTCTTGAGCGTGGATAATATAACATAAGAACATAACATTACTGATGGGTCTGGCAGCCCAGCATTGGATAATTCAATTTTAAGAAAAAATTGATCTTGGACCTGACTCAACCCCAACAGTAAGCTCATGAGGTGAGGAATGTCCAAGACGATGCGAAGAGATTACAACCTATACCCTCAACCAATATGGGACACACACTACAAAAGTTCAAAACTCTAAAACCTAAAGTTAGTCATAGAGTCCAGTTGCACTCAGCCTATAGAAGAAGAAATAAAGCCAATTGGAAATTCAGAATAGCTTAAATTAGTTGAATTCATTCTTGATGTTGTTGTAAAAGTCTTCCTAAAATTAGTTCACCGAAACAAAATTATTAGTACTGCTGATGAGTGAATAGATTTATTAGATTTTATCATGCCAAAGATCTTACAACTATCACTTCTATATAATTGTAAATCTCCCAGCAGAAATAGTGTATATCCAGTAAGGCCACTCAGAACTCTCTCTCTCTCTCTCTTTTTTTGAGGTAACAGTGTAAGGCCACTCAGAATTTTATCATCCTAGTCCTACGATAACTTGAAACGCAACCGCCATCTGAACCGTAAGATGAGACCATTAGTTAACCAAGAATATCACATGCTTATCAAGATCAATACTGTACAACAAGATCCACAAGACCATGACATCATAACCAAACGGTAGAAATATAAAACCGACAACTACAGAGTGCAGCCATTAACGTGTTGAAGGAACGGACAGACAGGTGCAGTAGCAGTTCTTGCGGCACAAGTACTTGGATCTTTCCGTAAATCTATTTTTCCAAAAGCACTCTGATTACATGCTCAAGTCAGTTATGGCATGATTAAGAGCCCGTTTGGATTGGCTTGTTTTAAAGTGCTTTTAAGCCAAAATAGCTTTTAAGCCATTTTGTAGTGTTTGGATAGAGGAAAAAAGTGCTTTTAAGCACTTATTTTTAAGCTAAAATGACAAATATAAGTCAAAAGCTAGAATTCCTAACTTATGGCTTTTGGCTTAAAAGCCACATACAACAAGCCCATCCAAACGGGCTCTAAGTTTATGCATCATATTCTTGAATCATTTGTGCATTAAAATTTTCTTCAAAACGAGGCACTACTTGCAGACACATTCTTTTAATAGGTCTACATTTGCACCTTAATAAGTTTAATTGCTACAAATTTCAATCAATCAACTACGCCTTACTCCCGAACTAGTTGGGTCAGCTATATGAATCCATCAACTTAAGTGGCTCTTTGAGACAGTAGCTAACTCAAAACTTCAATGGAAGCACCAAGAAAGATCCACGTTATCTCTCCCTTGTATTGGACGACAACTAATTCTACCGAACCATGTCAAATCATAGATAAGTAGACTCAGAAACAAATAAATTTGAATATCATTGAAGTGCAATAATCCCCATGACATATTAGAAAATATATACCCCTTTGATTTCCTTTTTCCTTTGAATTATTAATAGCTTTACGCGAGGGGGCCGGTGGAAGGCGGTTTAGGAAACTTCACTGCCCAGTGCTCACAATTCTGAAATCAAATTGGAGCTCCATACAAGTACAAAAGCAAGGCTATCAATGCATGCTACAATCATTATTTTCTCACATTAAGTTAATATGGACATATTGTAAGAGTCACTACAAAATTGTAGCAAAAAATAACAGTGATAATAAAATAAAGAAAGAACAACCTACTATCAACAACTATTTGTATATGCATGTCAAAATAGTCGCTTTGATAGAACATAGATTCTAAAGCATACCCCGAATTCAGAAGTAGGAATTCCTTGTTGAGCACGTAATGAATGGGCTTGTCTTCTAGTTAACCACTGCAGAGAGAAACTTGAAACTTGATAGATATAGTATCAATATCAATACAAATGCATAAGTGTCATTTGTTAAACTGTACTTCTATTTGTGTACAGACGACAAGATCGTCTCAAGAAAGAATTAGAAATTGGGGCGTGTTGAACATTACTGTCCTTGTTAGAGCTTATTTGTTTCTTGGGAAGAGGTGGGCGCCATAGTTGTCCAAAGTCCAAACTGAATCGGGTAATTGGTTAAACTTCTTGAAAAAGTTTATAGTTCAGGAAACTAACCTTCCCAGTTGATATGCAAGCTATGCCAAGGAGTCCACAGTAACTGAATAGCAACCAAATAAGGAAACCCCATTTTTGACCTTCTTCTGGCAACTGAAAGAATTCAACATCATATCAATTTTAAGATTTCAGACCGGAACACCTAAAGTCAATGAAATCTTATGTGAACTTACACAGTTTCTTGCACTAGTGAACCATAAAGTCCCGATAATGGTCCAAGCCCAAAGAAAGGGATACAGGAACAGGGCAAGAAGTGAAAGAACAACTATTCTTCCACGAAAGCGAGTATATCTCTGCTGCCAACCCAAATCCCTAAAATTTTAATAACACCTAGAATTCAGTCCTTGTTATCTGAAACCATGACTAATATCAGGTGAAGAAATGACCATAAGATCCATATATTGACCTAAAAGGATTTAATAAAACCCCATTTACTTTTTTACTCTATCCGAGGTTTGACTAAAAGGTGCAAGAATTGGACATCAAATGTAATTATTTTTCTTCAAAAAGGATACTAGACCCAATTAGCGTAACAACTCTAGGTGTTACAGTTGATATATATATATATATATATATATATATATATATATATATATATATATATATATATATATATATATATATATATCCTAGAGAGGAGGCCTTACAATCCCATTCCAGCTGCAAGTCCATTATCAACAAACATCAAGAGCCGGAAAAGAAACACCGTCGTGTAGTCAACCTGAATAGGGAAAAAACTGAGTATTCCCAAAAAATACTACTAAACCAAATATCAGATAATCAAATCAATAGTTATTCAATTAAATGTCTTGATACTCACCACAATCCAAATGTGCAAAGGGTATATACAAAGATGGTACCGCTTCCAATTGATCGCTACAATTATTCTAATAAACAAACAGTTAAAGGAAAAAAAAGACTCCAGATAAACAATGAAAAAACAAGAACACCAAGATAATAGCCAATGAAACTAAAGATGAGAACCCAATCCAGCAACCGTGGAAATTCCAATTTCGAATATTTAACTCTCAGTATGAATATTGAAAGGATACATACTAGTTGCTAGCATTGACAAGAAGAACCCATCGTACCTGCAAAAATCGTAATTCAACACCAAATATACTCGATAGAGTCAAAATTTGATACGATAGAACACCATATTATACATATAATAAAACAGAAATCTTGAATTATGATTTTACAGTGAAAAAGGTAAAAGATTTTAGAACTTACCACTTAAAATCTGCGCCTCTCATTTCACCACGTAAATCTTGAATTCTGCTACATACCAAGCATCAATGAGTACGCATACACCGTGTATGAATATAGTAGGGCGGAGCAATTGAAGGGAGATTTCTGTACAGATTTGAAGACTGTCGTTGAAAAGGGAAAGTAAGAATAAGACTGTCTGATGTCAACCCACCAAATTATGCACTACTTTCCTTTATTAAAAGACTCCTATTTTATTTGAAATTTTATATGTTATCGATGATAAAAAATAGGGAAAATGTCCGGATTTATCCATTTACTATGATATATTGTTTTGCATTTACCTCCGTTATATTTTTTGTCCATATTAACCCTTATTATTAACAAACATGTTATAATTACTCCTAGCCCTAACGACCTTCCACTTGGCAACCAACCCCTTTAATATTTTGTCCATGTCAACATCTTAGTGAGTAGGTCCTACCAACTTAATAAGATCCATCTCTGTAAACTTGACCCATTTTACCTGTTGACCCAAGTATAGTTGTATGTGCTCTACACCATCATTTCCACCACCCAGCTACTCATCGCATAAGCCCTCTAACCCCAAAACCTATTTCCGTCGTAGCACTGCCTCGTCCGCCTCTGCCGTCGAAACTTTAGCATTATCTCGAGTGACCCCTCAATTTCCCTCCCTATCTCTTTTATCCATATAACAGTCTTGGAATAATCGGAGGCCTTCGAATCATCTCTACGGTTTGTGATATTCTTTATGCAAAGTGTAGTACTGTATTCAAGTTAGTGGTGCACTCTCTAAGGAATTTCTGATATATGTAAGACAAAATAAAAAGGCTCTCTCCCCAACCACCAGAAAAAAGAAAAAAGAATCCCAAAAAAGGGAACAAGAGAAGTGTTTCGCTCTTTTCATTTATCTCTTGTCTTCCTAAAATTTACTTGCTTATTCATTTGTTTCCATCTTCTTTTCTAGGTTGATGGGTGAATCACACGGAGTTGGATTTTTATTCGGCAATAAATTTCTCCGTAAGTTGATGGATTTATTTAGGACTCTGAAGATCTAGAGAATAATGAGAATCTTTGCATTATTTTCAAAATAGTAAGAGGAATCAGTTAGTATTGCCTATTTGTCACTTTCTTTTTTTGTGAGTTCTTCTGTTAAGTAACATCAGGGGTCGTGTACTTAGTTGTTGTAGCTTTTAATAGCTCATCTTTTCATAGGTTGCATGTTGAGGATGAATTAGCTAGCGATTCTGGTGGTGGAAATGGGAGTTTAAGGCATGTCCACCAACTATACTTGGGTCAATTGGGTAGAATGGGTCAAGTTTATGGAGATGTGCCTTATTAAGTTAGTAGGACGTGCTGACTAGGATGCCGATATGGACAAAATATTAGAGGGATTGGCTGCCATAGTGGAGGGTCGGTATGGCTAGGGGTAAGTCTGACAAGTTCGTTAACGATAAGATTTTAAATTGTTGTACTTATAGCCTTTTGAGGGATGTATACGATTTCAAATTGTTGAAACTGGAGGTACCACCTTGCTAGTCGATCACTAATGACAAGTTTTGACATCACGAACTTGATGGGATTTGCTCTAGAAATAAGACAAACAACATGAGCTTGAAAGTAGTGCTTCAACTTTTGAATTGAGAAGAGACGCGCCAAACACAACTTTTCAATTTGTGTCATCATCCTTCTCAAGTAGTAAAGAGAGTTATCTTTCCCCTCTTCTTAGGCCAACAACGCTCCAACAAGCCTTTCTTGCGCCGAAATATATAGTATCAGCGACGTTCCAAGTATAGGGGCTGCTAAAATCGGAGGCTTCATCAAGTAGGATTTAATGCTCTCGAAGGCATTGCTACACGCTTGGTCCCATTTGAAAGAGACACCTTTCTTCATAAGGCAACTGAATGGTTGGCACCTCCCAGCTAGGTTTGAGATGAATCTCCTAAGGTACGCTACTTTCCTTGCAGACTTTTCAATTCGTGAATATCCCGAGGCTCAGGCATTTTCAAGATTGCATCTACTTTGGCTTGATCAATTTCAATCCCTTGATGTCGGACAATGAAACCAAGAAACTTCCCGGAAGTAACCCCAAAGGCGCATTTCAATGAATTCATCCTAATTTGGTACCTCTGGAGCAACTCAAACACCATCCTCAAGTCTTTCAAGTGGTCGCTCCCTTTTTTCGATTTTACCACCAAGTCGTCCACATAGCATTCGACATTTTTGTGGAGAAGATCGTCAAAAATATTTTGTGTCTCTTTGATAAGTAGCATCAACGTTCTTCAAGCCAAAAGTCATTACCCTGTAGCAATAAATACCCTTGGGGTGCGGAATGCAGTAAGCTCTTCATATTTTGGTGCCATGCGAATTTGGTTATAGCCTGATGAGTTGTCCATAAATGACATTGCCTCGTACCCAGTAGTAGCATCGATCATCAACTCTGGAATAGGAAGCGGGAACTCATCTTTCGGGCACACATTGTTGAGATCCCTGAAGTCAACGCATACTCGAATCTGACCATTTTTCTTCCTTATAGGGACAATTCTTGAAACCCATGCCGGGTATTTAAATTCACGAATAAATCCAGCTTCGATGAGTTTGTTAACTTCGGTTTCAATCAAGGGAACCAAGTCCGGCCTAAAGCACCTTTGAGCTTGTTTAACATGGTGAGCACCATTCTGACGGCAAGGTGATGGACTACTAATTTCGGGTCCAAGCCAGGCATCTCTTTGTAGCTCCAAGCAAAGACATTCCTGTACTCCTTGAGTAACTCAATATAAGTGCTTTCTTCATCAACTTCTAATAAAGCACTTAGGTAGGTGGGTCTTGGTTCCTTATCGGTGCCAAGGTTAATTTCTTTTAAAGCATCAACTGTAGTCTTCACTCCTTCTTCAAGTTTAGGTGGAGCGTCTTCCACATCTTCATCTTCTTGAGAGTCCTCATCGTTGAAGGATATGTGATAACACTGTGAAACATCGTCCAATTTCTCGTCATTCTCCATTAGAGATAAGACACCATGCTCGTTTTGTGCAGTAACATGATACAAAGAGCCCACACTTTCTTCGTCTTCATCACGTTCTTTAGTGTAGACCACAGTGTATGGCTTCAACTTCAGTACTTCATCACACGAAATCATGACTTTTGTTTGTCTCTTCATTCTAGAAGGAACCAAACTTTGGAAATCTTTAGCGATCTTCTGAATTTTGGCAAAGTGGGTGTTCTTGTATTTCGATAATTTCTCTGGAACTTATTCCCCTTCTTTAGTGGACCCAATCTCTCAAATACGGAAGTTCTCACAGTTGATTTTCCAAGTCGATCAAAGACAGAAGGCCTGTTAGAAGCGACAGATTCGCCTTCTACAGTGATATTGTCACGACCCCAAATCCTAACAGGCCGTGATGGCGCCTATCGTGAAACTAGGCTAGCCAACCATCACATTACTACGCATTTGTTCCGTTATGAAAATTCACAATTCAATAACAAACGGTAAACATAGTATAAAATGAATTCTTTAAGTCTTAGCGCCCCAATAATAGTCTAAACACCTCTAAACAAAACCTCCCAAGACTGGAGTCAACATGGTCACGAGCATCTACGTAATAAAAACTAACTCTACTAATGTCTTAAATAAAGTCTAGGAATGAAATGCTAAAACTAAATAAGGAAGGGAAATGGAGAAGTTGTGGACGCTGGACAGCTACCTCGAAATCCAGTAAAGCTGCTGATAACGAACTCGGACGACTACTGCTCCGAATCAATACCTGGATCTACACACAGAGGTGCAGGGAGTAATGATGTGTATGCCAACTCAGTAGTAATGGAAATAAATCACAGTCTGATAAATACAAAACACACAGCACAGATACACCAATTCACAAAAACAGTAAATCACCAAGTCACCATAAGTATTCATCAAATACATAAGTTCGAAAACCAATTCAAGAAATCCTTTGAAACAAGTATAATTTCAATATATCTCAGCAAAACTCTCAGTAAAAATCAGCTTGAAAAACGAAGTGAATCGTAGTAAAAACACTTAGTAAAATTTATCATAAATCTGCCCCTCAGGCCAAAAAATCATTTCTCATAACAATATCAGTATCAACCCATCAGGCAACCTCACAGTCACTCCATATTAGCCCATCAGGCAACCTCACAGTCACTCAATATTAGCCCATCAGGCAACCTCACAGTCACTCAATAATAGCCCATCAGGCAACCTCACAATCACTCAGTATCAGCCCCGCGGGAAACATCACTCATTAGGTACCTGCACTCACTAGGGGTGTGTACAGACTCCGGAGGGACTCCTACAGCCCAAGCGCTATAACAAGCTACAACATAGCATAAATCACACACAATATAGGCCCGCAGCCTCACTCATATCATATCATCCTCACAATATTGGCATGCAGCCTCACTCAGTCAGACACTCTCAACATGCCCTTCAGGCCATAAGTATACCGGGTTCTCGACCCAAAAATAGTGTTTCATTTTCAATACATAGTATAAAAATACTCTGAGTGTCAAAACAATTTATCAAGAAAAGACTGAGTGAAAATCATAACATATCAGTGAGGAATATAGTAAAAACAACCCCCAAGGGGTAAACAATTCGGCACTAGGCCCCAAACATGGTTTACAGCCCAAATCATATCAAAATATATCAATACTAATAAGCATAGGCTTAAAAATCGATTTCGCAACTCAATAGTTTCCTAAATAGGGAATATATTTCCAAACTTCCAACCTTTGCATTCCAAAACCCGTGAAAGGGTGCAGAGTCCGGGGTTTCATACCCTCAGGACAGGATTTAAAGACATTACTTACCTCAAACTAGACCGGAAGCAATTCCGCAATACGCTTGCCTCTCGAATCAACTCCCAAGTGCTCCAAATCTATAAAGATCAGACCTTTATCATCAAATTATGCTTAAGGAATGAATTCCAATTGAAAAATATTGATTTTAGCTCAAAACCCGAAATTTGCTAAAACCCGACCCCGGTCCCGCATGTCGGAACTCAGAAATTTTTATACCAAAATGTTCTTCGTCATCTCAAGAGTCTGTACATATAAAGAACGCTAAAATCAGAGTTCGTTTGACCCCTCAAATTGACCCCTAAATGTCTCATAATCTCAATCCCTAACTCCCCATTTTTCTACTAATTTTTATGAATTAAACAATGGGATTATGTTCCTTAATCACCTATAATCAAGTTTTAATGTCCAAAATACTTACCTCTATGAAGAACAATGATTTTCCCTCTTCAAAATCGCCTCAAAAGCTTCTTCCCATTCAAAAATGGTGTAAATATATGTTAGGGTTGCGGAGGGGTTTTAATATAACTGCCCAGATTTTTCAATAAAATACCCTGTGCGTTCGCATGGGGTCTTCTCCACTCCCTCACGCGATCGCAACACAGTGCACGCGATCGCACTGTGCTTTTGACCCCTTTTCCCTCACGTGCCCAGGCCTCAGTGCGGTCGCACACACACACGCGATCGCACTGCCTTAACTCCCTATGCTCTGCGATCGCACCTCCTCACCTGCGATCGCACAGGGAAATTTCCTGGGCTTCACCAACTGGCATATGCGATCGCATATGATACCCTGCGATCGCACAGAGTCATTTACACCCTGCAACACACCAGCAAAAACAGCATTCTCTTTAAGTCCAAATGAGTCTGTTAATCACCCGAGATCAATCTCGAGCCCCTTGGGACCTCAACCAACTATACCAACACGTTATAAGTGATCATTCAAACTTAGTTGCACTCTCAAAACACTAAAACTAACATCAAAACACCAAAATCACATCGGATTCAAGCCTAAGAACTTTGAAATTTCTAAAATCCACTAACGATGCCGAAACTATCCAAACAACTCCGACTGACCTAAAATTTTGCGGACATATCCAAAATGATATTACAAACCTGTTCCAATTGTCGGAATTCCATTCCGACCCCGGTAGCCTATTTTTCACTGCCGACCGGAAATTGCCAAAAACTAACTTTGCCAATTCAAGTCTAATTCTACACCGGACATCACAAAATTATTTTAAACACACTCCTAAGTCCCAAATCACCTAACGAAGCTATCCGAGCCATAAAATCCGCATTCTGAGGTCGTTTATCAATAAGTCAACTCTAAGTTGACTTTTCCAACTTTAAGGCTATTTTTAAAGACTAAGTGGCTAAACTCTCATTACAGCCATTTCGATTTCAAGCCTACCAACTCTAACACATCAATAACAAAGATTTTAATGCAGGTTCTACGTAACGACAGACCGGGTCATTACAGATATAATTGCTACTCGCCCTTCTTATTGAGATGCGCATTGGTGACGGTTGCTTGTATCTCATACCTTCACATGGTTGCCTCGTTACAGCTTCTGATGGGAGCTTCCCTAACTTTGACGGCGCATTAGGGTCGTATCCAGATTTTGCAAATAGCTTGTAAGCGTTAGGGGTCAAACCTTCATTTGTTCGCTTTGTAGGGAGTGCTACATTCTGCAAACGATTTTGGGCTACAAACCCTGCAAGCGGCTTCGAGGAAAACTTTACTGCCTCAATTCGTTTTACTGGAAGAGTTAACTCCTTTAGCATGTGTTGACATCTAATTTTGTCCCTCCTTTCTTCCAAGTAATTTCTTTGAGCTCCTAAATTATTAATAAATTAAATACCATACTTTTCACTACTATTTTTATTACAATATTACTACTACTATTATTAGTATTTCCATTATTATCACTATGGTTATTATTACTATTATCATTATTATTATTATTATTACTATCATCACTATGATTATTATTACTATCATCATCATTATTATTATTACTAGTCACTACGTACGTGCGTTGCACGTAAATCTTAAGTCAATCACTTATATAATTTAATTCTTAACAATAGCTTCAACCCAACATACATTTGTAATAGTAAAGAGTTGGATTGTTTTATTTGTATTCCTTAAAAAGAAATTTTGTTATATCAACACTATATAATTTTTTTTCCTTTAGAAATTTGGATTTACTTCTTTGTGCTTTTCTGTGAGGCATACAACTACCTTGGTTTTGAACAATAATGAAATAGTTATCCTTTGTCATATGGATATCGTGACTGATTAGATTTACATCTCCTAAAGTGCGTTTTCTTCTAATTAGTCGGAATAGGACGTGCAACTTTTTCATCCAATGTTGTTGTCCAAGTAAAAATATTATGACATGATTATTAATATTACAATTTCATAGGGATAATATTTTTTTAAAACTAATTTAGCTTATAAAGGGTATAAAAGTCTATCAATATTTTGGGGATATTTTAGTCGTTCAATATTTAGCATTTTAACATTCGTGTTTTTGTAATAATATAAATTATTATTATTATTATTATTATTATTATTATTATTATTATTATTATTATTATCATTATTATTATTATCATCATCATCATCATCATCGTCATCGTCATCATCATCATCGTCATCGTCATCGTCATCATCATCACGTGTTTAGAGGCCCAAGAAATATTACAATATAATAAGAAATTTCCTACCTAATTTCAAAATCCTATCCGAAATGACAAAGGACCTTACGGCCAACTAATCGGAAGATTGGCCTATTTGATTTAATTTTCAAAATAAACTCCACTAGTAATCCAAATTTGCCCGCCCAGCCCAAATCCTAAGACAAAATTAGGTTTTTCCTTTTTCTTACTCTCTCATTCCCTCTCAAGTGGCAGCGCTTA